>CABHPH010154069.1:21726-31932 GCA_902168325.1 Peromyscus nudipes
AAAAAAAAAAAAACTGCCCCAACCTTGCCAGCCCTGAGCATATCCAGTGTGTTCTCTGATGCTGCAAGATGGATGAGGATTTGGAGCATACAGCTTCCCACCACATCCACGGAAACAGCACAGACAACAGTTGCTTCCCAAGAGCGGGTGGCTCAGAGGCAAGGCATCCTGTGAAGGCCCTGGTTACTAGGGTACGGAGGTGTGGATGGTGTTGTTCATGTGCACATTGGTTAAGTACACCTTGCAGCGTCAGTTCGCTGCACAAGGCTTTCTTCTCCTGATTCAGAAGGCTGACAGTACGTCTCTACAGAGTCCATGTCCATGTGCCCCTGCATATGGTGAGAGGCCACCACAGCAGGTGCTGGAGGAACCTGGCTAAAGAGGATCTTTTTTTCCCTTGAGTCTGATTTCCTATATGCTGCTGGTCTTGGTACTGCAGACCTGCAAAGCTACCCTTCTGAAAAACGCTCTTCTGGGCTGAGTGGGTGAAACAATGTGCTGCCGAGCCTGACAACCTGAGTTTGCTCCCAGGATGCACAGGAAGGAGAGAACCAGCTCCCAAAAGTTGTCCTCTGACCTCCACAAGCATGATGTGGCATGTGTAATACACACACACACACACACACACACACACACACACACACACAAGCCCACGAACAATTTGATTTAAGAGCCCTCATCCTGGGCAGGCCAGCTTTAGCTCTCAGTTGACCAAGCGAGGAGACAGGAGAGAAGGGACAAGGCAGGGCAGCCACACAGCAGGGAGGGGCCTTTAGAGATAAGGAAGCCCAAAGCATCAGAGAAAGCAGACTGGCCAGCATCTGAAAGAGACAGAAAAAATAAAAGTTGCATCTTTCTGATTTAGGACTCAGAAGGGCAGGCAGACCCAACCAGACCTCATGGGTGCTCAGCTTATAGAAACTGCACTGGGAGTTGGGGGTAGGGGCCAGAATCTTGGGAAAGAAAGGTACAGTGTCTCATTAAAGGAAAAATTATTCCATCTCATTATCAGGGCTTAGGGTGGACCCACCTTTCTAGGAGTAGTGGTCCCTTGAAGTTTTTTTTTCTTTTCCTCCTCCTCCTCCTCTTTTTTCTTTTTCTTTCTTTTTTCTTCTCTTCTCTTCCCTCTCCTCTCCTCTCCTCTCTGTATAACACCCCTGGCTGTCCGGGAACTGGCTCTGTAGACCAGGCTGGGCTGGAACTCAGAGATCCACCTGCCCCTGCCTCTTGAGTGCTGGGATTAAAGGCCTTACTGCTACTTTAAGAATGGTTCACTGAACATCAGGATGGGTTTGGATTCTATTGGCCAGGAATAAGTGTTCACTGGACAGTTGTCCCCACGGGGCTGATGGGATGGGCCCTTAGTGAGGAAGAGCATCCCAAGGTGTGTGAGTTGTCCATGACAGATGGAATCCAAAGCTGAGGACCTGATCTGTGACCATTTCCCCGGGGTAGGGGGGCAGGAAGAGGAGAGGGGAGGGAAGAGGAGAGAAACAGAGTATTTTTCTTTAATATTTTTATTTTATAATTAAATTTTACATAGCCACGGATTCCCCTATCCTCCCTCCTCCCATCCCCCAGCCTTCCCCCCAATCTACCCCCCATTCCCACCTCCTCCAGGGCAAGGTCTCCCCTGGGGAGTCAGCCCAGCCTGATAGATTCAGCTGAGGTAGGTCCAGTTCCTTCCTCCCTTCACCAAGGCTGAGCAAAGTGTCTCACCATAGGCATTAGGTTCCAAAAAGCCAGCTCTTGCACCAAGGACAGGTCCCAGTTCCATTGCCTGGGGGCCTCCTAAATAGTTCAAGCTCATCAACTGTCTCTCTTATCCAGAGGGCCTGATCCAGTGAGAAACAGATTCTTGAGGGCCAGTGACGCACAGGGCTCGGTGCCAATAATCAGGACAGGCTCTGTTGTTGGGGACCTTCAGTTTTCAGACTGGGGGGCTGCATATTGCCTCT
Source organism: Peromyscus nudipes (assembly GCA_902168325.1). Lineage (NCBI taxonomy): Eukaryota > Metazoa > Chordata > Mammalia > Rodentia > Cricetidae > Peromyscus > Peromyscus nudipes. The sequence continues at coordinate 23,685 of CABHPH010154069.1, forward strand.
TAATGATCAAAGAGGCCGGCTGAGAACAGTAGGGCAGACATGGTTGGTATTTGGTGCTTCGGTTCAACAACCGATTGCCGATTTTCCCCATTATTGGGATTGGACCTAGGACCTCACGCATGCAGGTCAAGTGCTCTGCCATTGAAATACATCCCGGGCAGTCATTCCAACACTTGCCATCCCTGGACTGTGAAGCTGAGTGTCTAAGAGCACGGGGCACTTATGTCACTTAGAGCAGGGGTGCCTGTGTCATTTGCCAAGTGACAGTATCAAGATGCTAAAAGGCAGTGAATGAACCGGCTGGGGCAGGAGTTGGGGACAGGAGTGGGATGGCCACTGAGGTTGTGTTCATCTCTTGCCTCTCACTAAAGAGGCTAGCTGAGACGGCTGTAGGGACTTGGTTCCTCTACAGGCTGGAGACCACACTGCCCATCAAAGCATCTGCCTGTGCAGCCCCCTGGCATGCAGACACAGATCAAGAAGGATGAGAGGGAACTCGGGATGAGAGTCGTGTGGCACATCCCTGATGGGTTGTATCCTTGGCTTCTTAAACAGTACTGTGTGTCCTGTGGGAGGGTGGTTCCCATCAAATGGTGGGGTGGGAGAGCCCCAGAACACGAGAAATCAAAGGCTTTGCTCAGCACAGTCTGCGATGAGAGGATGTGAGGGCTGCGTGGAATTGGATGAAAGAAAATGTAGGAAAGTGCAGGAGGCACAGGTTGGAGGATGCTGGACCAGGAAGGCCTTCATCCTCTGTCTTTGATCTCAGCGGGCCATTTCTCAGAAAAAGCCAGGGAAACTTCCTGCCTGCTTTGCAGAGAAGCTACTGGCTGCTGCTGCTGCTTTATTGAGGCAAAGCTCAGGTATTCATTGGTGTGAGTGTGCGTGCATGTGTGTGTGTTGGTGTGTGCATGCATGTCTGTGTATGCATGTGTGTGCATGAAGGGCAGAGGACAATCGTAGGAGCTGTCTTCTTTGTTTTTGAGACAGGGAATCTCCTTGGCTTGGAACTTGCAAGGCAAGCCCTCAAGATCCTCCAGTCTCCATCCCCCAGCACTGGTTTACAATTTCTCAATGTTTTGTTTTTTAATGTGGGTTCTGGGGATCCAACTCAGGTCCTCAAGCTTGCACAGCAATCCATTAGGCCATCTCAGTCTATGTGTCCCTTGTCAAAGTAAACGATGTCATAGCATTTGGTACGTTGACCACTGCACAGCCCCTGTCTCTGTTTAGACCCAGAACATCATCAACCCAACAGAAGCTTTCAGCTTCAGGGTTTTACGTGGACTCGTGAATGTGTATCTTGCTTGCACAGGCCTAGGGACACAGTTGCTGGGTCACATGACAATTCTACATGTGTTTAGTTTTTAGCATTTCAAGTAGTCCCTCTTCTCTATGAGCCTGATGACCTGCTGCTTCATAGGGTTAAAAATTTCTTGCAGGACAGGGAATGTGGCTCAGCAGAAGGGTACCTGTCTGGCACGTGCAAGGACCTGGCTTCCAAACCCAACACAGCAAAGAAAAAAAGGTCCTATGACATATGGGCAGTGTCTGAGCCCATGGTGAGGATCTTGGGACAGGCCTTTCTGTAATACTTGCTGGTTATGTAAGATGTCAGAAGGTTGGCACCGAAGCACCTCAGGAAAATGACCTCCAGGTCAGTGCTTGTCACAAGAGCCCACATGCACCATTGTCTCTTCCCATGCCTGTAGGCATCTGGGAGCTTGCTTGTGAGCTGGGAGTGTAGTCTGTATCCACAGCCACCTCTGCCTCCTCACTGGACTCACATTCCTGGGAGCATCTGCTGCCAGGAGTATCCCCTTGGGAAGGCATTGTTTGAGCAGGGATGGAAGGTTCCATTCTTTTCTCAGTTCCATGGCTTCAGAACAACAGCATAGAGCAGCCACAGTGGTCCACAGGCTGCCCCAAGATCTCCAGGATCTCCAATATCTGCCTCAGGGTCTCTACCAAGGACAGCAGGTGGACACCAAGGCTCTCCCACAGTGGGAGTGAACGTATTGTGGGCTTGGTAACATAGGATGATTGTTTGGGACTTGATGCAGTTACTAACCTGAGTGACTGGCTGCTGTCCCAAAAGACTACAGACAAGACTTAGTGTCTCAGTTCTGGAGGCCAGAGTCAGGGCACAGGCTGGGCCTAGTCCACTCAGTGGATGTTCCCTGCCATGCCACTTCCACCCATGCCATTCCACACCATGCTGCTCCTTGGTTCTGGTTTCATTTCCATGGCTGTGGTAAGATATCCTGACCAAAAGCAACCATAGGGAGGAAGGCTTTACATGGCTCGCAGTTCCAGGTTACCTCCATCATTGTACAGGAGTCCAGGCTGGAATTAAAGCATCGCCCTCACAGTCAGGAGGGGAGACAGCGGTGTCCTCATGCTGCCTCTTTGCTCTGATTCCTATCTAGGGAATAGTACCACCCCATTCAGGGTGGGTCATCCCATTTCAATCGGCTTTCGAGACAATCTCCCCATGGGCCAATTCGATCTAGACCAGAGGTTCTGAACCTTTGGAGGCTGAGACCCCTTTGGAGGTTACATATCAGATATTTACATTACGATTCATGATAGTGGCAAAATTACAGTTATGAAGTAGCAACAAAAATCATTTTATGGTTGGGGGGTCACCACAACATGAGGAACTATATTAAAGGGTCGCATTAGGAAGGTTGAGAACCACTGTTATAGATAATTACACAATTGAAACTTTCTTTTTTGCTTTTTTTTTTTTTTTTTGAGACAGAGTTTCTCTGCTTTCCTGGCTGTCCTGGAACTCACTCTGTAGACCAGGCTGGCCTTGAACTCAGAGAGATTCACCTGCCTCTGCTCCAGAGTGCTGAGATTAAAGGTGTGTGCCACCACTACCCAGCTTGAAATGTCATTTGAGAGTTAAAGCTAGCAAGCATGTCCCTCTAGGCCATAGCGCTCCGTCCCACACTGCTTAGGCCAACCTGTCCCACCCTGTGGGACTCCACATCACACCCTATTTGGCAGCTCCTGGTGGCTCTCTCCAGCCTTTGCCTCCTGTGGCAGCGCCAGGTAACCCTTGTTTTGTGGCTGTATCACTCAGCATTCTGCTTCTGTCAATCACAACATCTTCCTTGGCATCTTCCTCTCTTCCCTGTGTCTCTTATTTGGTTTTTTCTGTTGTTTTTGAGATAGGGTCTCACTTTGTAGTGAGACCTGGGCCTTGAAATCACTGAAATCCTCCTGCCTCAACCCCTTCCATATATTGTAGACATTATTTCTGGCCTGTTTATTTTTGGTTTTTGTTCATTTGGTTTTTTTTTTTTTTTTTTTTGGTGTGTGTGTATGTGTGTGTGTGTGTGTTTGTTGTTTTTTGAGATAGGGTATTACTGTATAGCCTTGAACTCATAGAGATCCATCTGCCTCTGACTCCCCAGTGCTGGGAATAAAGTCGTGTGACATGACACCCAGCTTTATTTGTTTTTAGACAGGGTCGCAGGTAGCTGAAGCTGGCATTGAACTCCTGATCTTTTTGCCTCTACCTTCTCAGTACAGAGATCAGATGTTTGAGCTACCATACCTAAGGACAGCTGTTGAATGTAGGGCCAGCCTTAGGCCAGGATCCCTCATCTTTACCTGATCACATCTGCAGGAGACACATTTACAAATAATTCCCCCGTTGACATTGGGGTGGGTATAAATTCTGGGGTGCTGTTCAACCTGCTCCACTGACTGCAGCCTCAGTGGCAGTCCGTGCAGGATTCTAGTTACTATGGGCACAGAGCTAGCAGCGCTGTCCACTGTCCCCCTCCGACTGGGCTTCCACAGCCTGGTGCCCCAGGACCCCAGGAGTCTGCCTGGCTATGGGGCTGCCTACTCAGCACCTCTGTAGTGGAGCAGGAAGCCCTCCCTCCCCCGCCCCAGGGAAACCACAGGCTTTATTTATTCAATTCCAGCCGTTCTGTGGTTTTTGGAGATGGCCTTTAAGATTTGTTTTTTGATTTTTATCTCAAAGAGGATGCTGAAAAGCATGGATCTGGCTCCAGGAAAAACATGCATGGAGAAGAGAGGAATTGAGTTTGGATCACGCTCAGTAGTGAGTGGCCTGGCTGACTGGTCTCTGAGGAGGAGCCTCAGAGTGTCCCAGGGAGTAAGACCTTTGGCCTTTGTACTGGAAGCCCAGGTCCAGCATTTCTAACAGTAGACATGGGTAGCCTTTGTTTTCTCCCATGTGGTGTGGCTACCTAGGCTAAGGCTGGCAGCCTGTTTTCTTTTCTTTTTTTTTTTTTTTTTTTTCCCGAGTCAGGGTCTCTCTGTGTAGTTTTGGTGCCTGTCCTGGATCTCTCTCTGTAGATTAGGCTGACCTCGAACTCACAGAGATCTACCTGGCTCTGCCTCCCGAGTGCTGGGATTAAAGGCGTGTGCCACCACTGCCCGGCTTTGGCAGCCTGTTTTCTAAGTCCCAGCCAAGCCACCTTCTGGGTCTCCTCAGATCTAAGGCCCAGGTGGGTGAGTGATGGAGTTAGTCCTGGCTGGAGATCAGTTCTGGACTATGAGTGTCATGTATTTCTGGCCATCCTGCTTAGCGCTCCACAGGCTGCCTGAATGGAGGAGAAAGGCCAAGTCATGACAATGTTTGTGGGCTCCATCCTGTGCCATGTACCAATGACTGTCTGGGAAGTATGGACCAGTTTTCCCCGGAGAAGAGTTGCAGCTCAGGCTGTGACCTTGCTGATGGCCTTGGTGTACCCACTCTGGTATAGATAATGCCTTTGGTGCCTCTTTCAACTCAGTTTCTTTCTTTTTATTTTTCAAGACAGTGTTTCTTTGTCCTGGAACTCGTTCTGTAGACCAGGCTGGCCTCAGACTCACAGAGATCCACCTTCCTCTGCCTCCAGAGTGCTGAGATTAGAGGCATGCGCCACCACAGGCCCGGCTCCTACTCAGTTTCTTGTCTTCTGACAATAGACTATTGTTGCACTTAAAGTAAAACAGCATTGATCATGGTCGATTTCCTGAAGACACCTCAGAGAGTAATGTTTTGCTGAGGGAGTGTGTGTGCGTGCGTGTGTGTATGTATGTATGTGTGTATAAATTCTTAGAGGAAAAGTAACATAACCAACCTTTGTTTCGCTTCTCCTGGTATCTAGGCTAAGTTCTTATGTTAAGAAGGGGCAGGACTGTGCTATTGCCCTTACTCTGCTCTGAACAGTCAGAATATGGTCATACTGGAAACCTGGCTTCATCCAATACAATCTGAGCGGGTGGCCCAGTTTCCTTATCTGGAAACTAGGGCACTAAAATTGTCAACCTCGTTGGAATAATTTGTTCTGTGTAAAGACAGAAGTGATGGCTGCTGTGTGGTGGGCATTCAAAGCTGGAGTGTGTCTGGGTATGTACTTGCATGTAGATGGACGTGTGTACCTGCATGCATGTATGCTGCAGAGTGAAAAATTCTGATATTTAAGGTAGCAGGTGATGCCCTGTGGCTGCTTGTCATTTGCGTCTACACCTGCCTTTGGGAGGCAGGGCCCTGAAGCCATTCATTCATCTGCCCCCTGCTGAGGACCTTGGTGAGCATGAGGTGCCTCCTGGCTGTTTAGACAACTCTGTTGGACATTTCTGCCCAGCGATGCTGTTTGTATCAGGTGGGTCCCCCTAGGAACTGGCCAGCATGGAGATACTGATCAAGGCACCATAGGTCATTTGAGCAGGACTGCCAACATGGTGGTCCGCAGAGCCTGTGGTTGGTGAGGCTTCAGCCGGCTTTCAGCACATCCTGATGTACTTTGCACACAGATGTGCAGTGGATTGGGTCCTTTCCTTCGGAGGAGTTTCCTGTTTGCCTGTCTCTTCCGCATCCTCAGGGCTCTGCCTTCTGCAGCTCCTTTCTTCTCCTTCCTTTCTGGAGGCCTCCTGCGCATCCTCATTAGCATTTGAAAGAGTCTCATTTGCATCTAACAGGCAGAGGTGGCTTGAAGCTCGGGTGGATTTGGGGAGAAGGCACAGCTCTGCTCTACATCCTGTGGATAGAAGGAGGTGGCAGTACCTGGCCTCCACTAAGCAGGACTTAGGACCTGGGCAGGCTTGGCTCACACACCGTGGTTTGTGCTAATTAGCATCCTCTCAGGATTTAGTCTCTGTCTTACTTTTTTAGGGTGCCCCTCCTAGAGTCCTGTGAACTGGAAGCTTAAAACACCAGTCTGGTAGCATACACCTGTCATCCCAGCTGCTTGGGAGGCTGGGGCAGGCTAGCCCGGTGTCCTGAGATGAACATGTTCGTGTTTTCGATGATGGCAGAATTTATTGAATAACAATAAGTTCACAAGGCTCAGAAGGGTTTTTGTTGTTGTTGTTGTTGTTGTTTGTTTTTGTTTTTCGAGACAGGGTTTCTCTGTATAGTTTTGGTGCCTGTCCTGGATCTCGCTCTGTAGACCAGGCTGGCCTCGAACTCCCAGAGATCTGCTTGGCTCTGCCTCCCGAGTGCTGGGATTAAAGGTGTGTAGGCTGCAGACCGGTAGGGCTCAGCATTTTGTTATATAGCCTCACTGACCTAGATGATCTAGTCTAGGATAATGCAGATTCTTTAATTCTAATCTTAATTGTATGGGACTTGTTTTGCCAATGGCTTTGGGGGTACAAACCCTAGGGTGTGGCTTTCTGTTTGCGTATGTGACCCTTTAAGAGCAGAGGGAGTGGTACACTCTCTCTTGGGTGGTGAAGACTGAGTCAGGTAGCATGAAGCAGTGTGTGATCAGTCCCCAGCTTTCCAAGGACTCTGCAACTGGATTTGCCCTTACCCTGTATTCATGAGTGTGTTTCTCCATTTTATATCCTAGTAAATCCCTGATAGCCCTTAAATGAACGGTCGTGGAGTTTGCGTACACTTAATTACTAGCTTTAACACTCACATCACACAACATACAGGTACAGAAGCACAAACGGATGGCAGGCAGGCAGGCAGGGAGCAGCAGGGGACAAGCTGAGCCGAAGCTCCAGGGACAATAGAGCAGTCTTCTGCTGGCCATTCCTTGAGGAACACACCAGGTATCAGATGATAGGTTGGCGTGGGGCCATACCATCTCAGTATTTGGTGTCCGTTACTTTCAGGGGTCCAGACACAGAAGTTACAATCTTTTCTTCGCCTGGTGTGTCTTGATAAGTTCTTGGGTTTCTGCGATAAGATTTTTAATGCACCCAGATGCCCCTCCAATCTCAATTCATCTTGATAAGCCTAAAGGGTGGCTTCTTTTCTGTTCCCAAACAAGTCATTTGCCAGTCTGGGCTGGATGGTGGTGTCTGACAGGAGGTGCAGTTTTGGGGTCGTCCCAGGGGCTGCAGTCACTTTTCTCCCTCAAAATGGAGTAAAAGGCTGGGGAGATGGCTCAGTGGGTAAAAGCAGTTGCCACCAAGCCCGACGACCTAAGTTCAATCCACAGGACCTAGGAAGGAAAGAACAAACTCCTTCCAGGCTGGTACACGTGTGCTCAAACACGTCACACACAAGTAAATAAACACAATAGTTATTTTATACAGAATACATTTTTTAAACAAGTAAAAAACTGCTTGTAAAATGGAGTCTTCCAAGGAAAGGCACAGACTGAAAAATCACTGCTTTGTACAATATGGAGTAATTCAGAGTGGGACAGGGCCTGATCGCAACACCTGGGCAACAGAGTGAGTTCAAGTCTGGCTTGGGCAACTTAATGGGATTCCATCTCCAGAGGTGGAAGGATGGCTAGTCATGCCTCACAGGGGTAGAGTGCTTTTCTAACGCGCAGGAGGCCCTGGGTTCAATTACCAGTGCCACAACAAAACAAAACAACAAAGCCCAGATGAATGCTCTCTTAGTTCTCGAGGCCTTAGTTTGCAGGCCAAGCTCAGCAGGGTCAAACTCCCCTCTGAGCCCTGCATGGGGACCCTGCCAGCCTCAGCAGCTTCTGGAACTGTCAGGGCTCTGGGGACATGTTTCTGGAACGGAGTCCCTGGTTAACAGACGCCAGTTCACCTGTTTAGCTTTTAACTGAAAAATTAAATCACGTTTATTTATTTATTGTGTATGTTTTCGTGTGTGCCAGAGCTCACGTGTGAGGTCAGAGGACAACGTGCAGGAAGGAGTTCCTTCTCTCATTGTACTTTGTGGGCCCCAGGATTTGAACTCGGGTCATCAAACGAGGCAGCAAGTGCCTTTGCCCTCTGAGTTGTGTCTCTGGCCCAGTTTTTTTTTTTTTTTTTTTTTTTTTTTTTTTTTTTTTTTTTT
>CABHPH010154070.1:0-20987 GCA_902168325.1 Peromyscus nudipes
ACAAGCACATTAGCATTTTAAACATGCCTTAGAACACTTAGCAGCTTCACTCCTAGTACCCAACAGGTGTGGTCCTATTCCACAAGATACTTCATTGTCACTGGGGAAAAAAAATCTGAAATACTACATTTGTTCTTTTCTGTTGTTTTTGTTTTTGTGGCAGGATCTCATGTAGTGCATGTAGATGCCTCAAACTCACCATGTAGCTAAAGATGGTCTTGAGCTCCTGTCTTCACTTCCCACATCCTAGGATTACAGGTGCACACTACTACACCCAGCCAACACTTGGAAACTAAAGAAGAGTTGTAAATCAACAGATGCACCACACTTCCCATCACACTTTTGACAGCACGCAACACAGAGAGTAAGCACACAGATGCCACAACCATTGGCTTGGATTTGCATTCTGTCTTTGTCATGTTAAATATACCTCAGTTTTCCCCAGTTTAAAATGGCGATCATAAGTGTTATGGTTTGAATAAGAAATGTTTCTCCGAATCTCATACTTTGAAGGATTATTCGCCAGGTGGTAAATACAGTCACTGAGAGGCAATGTGATCGTGAAGGTTCTGACCCACCATTGATATATTCATAATCCGATGGCATTATTAGGCAGTGATGGGAACTCTCAGAGGTGGGCCTAGCTAGATAAATTAGAACAGTAGGGAGAGGTTATATCCTTGAAAGTTATATTCTGTCCCAGCTCTGCCTGCCCTCCTCTTTGTGTTCAATATGAAGTTAGCAGACTCTGCCACATGCCCTTCCTCATAGTCTACATTACCTTAGGTCCAAAGCAATAGGTCCACCCAAACTTGGATTGAGATTATGAGTCCAAGAGCTTCTTCTTTAAATTGTTCCCTCATGTATTTGTCCCAGTGAAAAAAACCAACGGGAGCAATATCTCCTTCACATAGTTGTACTAAGGATTAAATGTGAAACAAGTATAATAAGGACTTGTTCAGATTCATTTACAATTCCTGTTAGCTCTTTGAAAAAAATCATAAACTTCACTCTATTAAGTCCAAGATTGAATAATTATAGAAATTCCACTGTATTTTCTATTTGATTCTAGAAAATGGTGGTTTTATTCTGAGCTTCATTAATACCTCATTAAACACTCACAGGAAAATATCCTACCTCTCTGAACAATATTTCAAACTTCACTGGTCAGTAATGTCCCTCTCCTCACACTTGTTCATTCTTGCAGGGTTTATGATCACACGCTTTTAATGAGTTGAACATTCACACATTTCTGTCTTTATTTCCTCTAGCTTTTAATAGGAACAATAAATACTCTCATCTGTTTATTAATTCATTCTCAGTAGCAGCCTAGTCTCTTAATGACTGTGGGCAATTGTTTTGTTTTAAAGACCTACAAATGGTTAATAGAAGAGGGTACCACCCCATGTTCTTGGGCATTTATAAGTTTCACAACTGAAAGTTCCTCATCCAAGAAAACTTCTGGATGCTATAAGAACTAGAAAGCTTGGTCCTTTTACATCAGTAACACTGGACAAATATATTCCAATTTGCTGTTAAAATATCCCAAATCATTAGAAAGTGGAGCACAGTGAAAATAGACTTGTTTCAAATAATGTGATGATTTTGTACTCTTCACCCTGCAATATTAGCAGTCAGTCAACTATCTATAAACTGAAATGAAAAACACTGATATTTCCTAGTAGGTCTTTTGTAATTATCAAATGTAGTGATGGTCATGTAGATAGAGTATAAATGAAGAAAAAGTTTCTCCCCTTCTCTGTTCTGGCCTTGAAATTTAGTCCAAAGTTGCAAAATTGTGTTTCTACCAGATTTCAACTGCATTTAGTCTTCAATAACATCTCTTCCAAAATTTTATGTTAAGACTTCTCACGTTCAAGTATATACTAAAGTCAAAAGATGGTATCCTGGTGCCTTTCCATTCTGACATTAATATGGTCTCAGCAACTGAAACCGAAAGAACTTTTGTTTTTATTAACCTCTTCATGAATTGTCTTCTTCAAAATATATTCCAGAATGTTAATACCACCTCCATTAACAAGCCAAAGATTTGGTTTCCACAGTTTCATATTAGGTTCATACAATTGAAAATATCTCCCTCAGCCAGGAGGCTGAAGCATCCTGTGTAGCCATGGTAACTACTCTGGCAAAGCGGCCACAGTTCCACCCAGTCTGCTGTGACTGCCTTCCCAGCCTAGCCATGTTGCCTCACTAATTCTGCAGCATGATTCATTTCTCTCAATGCAAGGGACATTGGCCACTGACCAGCTATTTAAGGTGTTACTATTTAAATTTCTTCTGTTTAATAAGATCCCATCTGTCTTGAATAATTGTGGAACTATTGCTTAATGCATTCAGTCACGCAGTGAATAACATTTAGTTTTTGTCAGTCAGATAATAAAACTGTCTTAGAAATGGCAGCCAGGTATTTTTACTTTTTTTTCTACCTTGTATTGTGTGTTTAATTATTAAGGGCAAACAGGGATAACAATTATGATGCCATGGCTTCATGGAAGTAAGCCTGGTGCCATCTCCTGTCCCTCATGATGGACCATTAGTTAACCTCTATTGGTTAGAATAAAGTTTGACTATAAAAAAAATTGAACCAGAAAAGAAAAAGAACAGAAAGGACAATTAAGAATAAATTGTATAATTGTATAATATTCTCCAATAGAAACACATCAATTATACCAAACAAAACATGAAATAATTATAAATGTAGGAAATTGAGAATGGCTCTGTTCAAGGAAAGCAGAGACCCAGGCTTCTTCTTGCAAGACAAGCCAGCATCTAAAAGCTATTTTATGATCCATAATGGCTGTAAGATCTCGAGGTCTCTCTTCTGCTTCCTAGGAAGAGACAAATCCAAAGACCTCACCTCTTTGTTTGCAGACAAATTTTATCCTTCCAGGAAGTCTGGAGGAGCAGCTTCCACTTATAATTCCACCTGCAGCTAGGAATTATAGGTCAGAGATGATCACAATGCTCAGGGGAGAATGAATATTCGGAGGCAGATAGCAACACCTGCTAAAAACATCTAGGAAGAAATCCTCTCTACATAAATCATACTTCACAAGATGAAACATGCTTTCTTTCCTGGAGATGAAATTACTGTCAAATATAATGGTGTCCTTGTCCCCAGTTTATTTTGGGACAGGTGACTTCATTGAAGTTTGTCAACAAATAATTTTTCAGCCCTCCACTTATAGAGTGTCACAAAGTTCTCAGACTCTTAAACTGAAACCGTGTCCCAAACAGAGAATTGCAAATTTTGTGGGCAAAGACATGAAAGGTGAATGACTATAAAACTGGGCAGGATGCTTGTGAGAACACAGTGGGCCCCAGGATGCCCAGCAGCCAAGTTACAACCACAGCAACTCCAGACTTATTCTGAGAGTAATGTAAATGAAGCACAGGCCGGCTTCCTGTCATCTACAAGATATAATCAAGACTTGAACAGGGTGGGTAGTGCAGGAAGCAACCAGAGAGGGGCTCACTGGAGGGCATTACTCCACTTCAGAGGGGGAAAGTGGCTAGAAAGACAAACTTGGTAAGAATCTTGTGGGCTGAGAACCAAAAGAAGTAAGGTGTACTTTACAGTGACCACAGGGTCTGCTTTGTATCAGCCTGTGAGCCTGAGCTACTCAGTATTCCTTTACAAATACCACTTTAAAGGAAATTATTTAAATACCTTATGGTGCAGCCATAACAACGTGATTCTATCTTCCCCATTGACAGTGGTGTGCCAGACAAAACAGAACCTTAACAACCCAAAGGCATTCCCTGTCTTTACTGTGATCACCTTCTCCTTCCAGCACTAGGTAAAATTTACTTTGGTAAAATTAGCTTATCATTTGGACATGTGAAATGACTATGCATGATATGTGGCCACAGTACAGTACTTTACAAATGCATACCACATATGCGCATCCTAAGGAAAGTCTACTTTGTGGGAGCACTAGGGGAGGCCCAAAGCATGATGAAGAGCCGGAGATCAGGAAGGGCCTATGTCCCAGCCTCAGCTCTGCATAACTGGCTGAATTTCTTATCTTGCTTGCCTAAGTTTTCCCACCTGCAAAGCTAGGATATGGAGAGTTTTACTGAAGTGCGATCCTAATTAGTCTTAACAATAAAAACCATTTATAATTAATATAAACCTCTGAGTGATTATTTGGAAACAGTTACAGGATGGCGTGGGACAGAGAAAAGTCTGTTTACATTTTATAGAGTGGGTTCTCAGTTTTCTTCAGGTAAGGTATAGGCATTAGGGCTATGAGAATAACTAAAGAAGGAACATGGTATTAGAGAGCAAATAAGTCTGAACATGTCGTGTCTAATATTTTCTCCCAAAATATTCATAAGCAATAAAGTTAAATATTAACACCCAAGTACTTGCTCTTAAAATAATAAATGGCCTTTATAATTAATGACTTAAATCTTTTAAAAGCATATATTCTCAATAATGTTAAAGAAAGAGTTGAACACGTGTTCCTAAATCAACATTTCTGTTTTGATGACAAATTAAAAGTAACTGAGAAATCAAAGGGCAGTCTCCAGTTCTTCTTTTAGATTCCCATCAGGCAGGACTGTGTGAACTAAAATCCATCCTCTAGTTGCCTGTAACTGCTGCTCTTCAATAATCCATTATACATGGAGCTATATCAGCCTGACTGGTCAAGTTTAGTATGATGCAATCAAGTAGAAAAAAAACAGAATTAGTTTTGGGATAGTTTTAAAGATTTTCAAATAATGTAATTTTGGCTAAACTGAATTTATTAAATCAATCTTTACTCCATATTAAAAGCGGAGAGGTTATTCATAAATCTCCATGCAAAACAGAACATGAAGGACATCTGAGTTAGCCCTGGTACAAATGGATGTTTAAGAGCCCTGAATGGAGGCCTGCATGTCACTTCTAAATGAGTCTCTCAAGGAAAGTCTTCACAAACTCTAGAAATGTTGCTACATTGCTTAGGAATTTGGAATGAATACATAAATCCATACTCCTGGATAAGAATAGATACAAAGTACTGGCCAAAAGTGTACTTTTCCTCCAAAATAGATCTAAATACTGAAAAACTTCATATGGATCTAGGAGTGGTAGCGCACTTCTTTAATCCCAGCACTCAGGATGCAGAGTAAGGTGGATCTCTGAGTTCACAACCAGCCTGTTCTACATAGAAAGTCTAGTCAACCAGGGCTGTGTAGTAAAGCACTATCTCAAGAAGAAAATACGTACACGAAGCAAAACAACTCATATGGTCTTTTGACAATCTGCTTAAATACTTTCCAACTCACACCCACAGGTAAAAAGTTCTGACCTCTGGCCCTGGCCATCGCTATTCACTTCCTCCTTCTTCAAACAATGCATTCACATCCTTGCCCGTGCCATATGGATAGTCCCTCTTCCTGGTTACAAGAATCATATGAGCAACAACTGGAAGTAATGTCTAGCAAAGCTTGAATCTCATAGAGGGGGAAGCTTTATTAATGCACAAACAAAATTCTCTGAGATGAAAGACTGAGAAGAACACATTTGCAGTGGATTCTAACTATCATTGTTCCCCTTTCCCATTATTTGTGAGGGTTTTTTTTTTTTTTACCTATTTCAAAGTGTTAATCTGATGCTTTGAGAAAGTTTCCTTTAAAATATTTTTAAGATGTTTATTATAAATTCACTGGAGGCAGTTCAAAGTAAAAATGTCTCTAGGAGTCCTTTAAGTTCCAGGAGATGGGAAACATGATGCTGTCTGGTAGAGCATTATGTTTTGACCTTCAGAATATCTGCAGGGCTGTGAGAGGCAATGCTACAGACTTATGTGAGTGTTATATGAAAGCTAATGCATTATTTTCCAAAATTACTTGTAGCGAAATAAAACATAGAAAGCACACACCAATGAAGTCCATGCTTAAATACATTAAGTGCATATACTATGCACTCTATCCTTTCACAGAGGTACTTATTTATTTTGTCAACATTTCATAAAGAGGAAATGTTCTTCAATAAATAACTTCATTTAATACAGTTCTCCAAATTTTGGGATCATGAAATTCTTATCACATAATATTAGAAAAAACATGTGTTTTCATTAAAACATGATGGTAAATTTGTCTCAATAATGCACAGGAAGTATTTATATGAAGACTTGACAAACACATTAATTTTACCTTTTTCAGGGTTTCCATATCTTTCTAAATAGGTTTTTTTTTTTTTTTTTTTTTACAAAATTTTAATTTCACCAACAAGGTAAGAGGAAGGTACAGAGGCTTCCTGCATGGCCCTGACACACACTTGTATGACTTCTCCCTTTATCAACACCTTCCCACCCAAAAGTGGTACATTCTTTGTAACTGACAAACTGTATCCACACAGCATCACCTTCCTGGGGTTCACAACTCACATGACAGCATACACCTGCTGTTGCATATTCTGTGACAAATATATGATGCTGTGCATCTACCACACTAGCATCATGCATATTATTTTTACTGCTCCCCAATCCTCTCTTCTATACATCCATCTCTCCCTAGAACACAGCCTTGGGTGATCACTGATCATTTTACTGCCTTCACAATATTGCTATTTCTAGTACATTAATTTAAATAAATAAGATTCAATTCCTTTGAATAAATATCAAGGACTATGGCAGTTGAATTTATAAGAGTGTTTTTATCTTTGTCAGAAATTGCACGGTCACCCTGTGTATTTCTATCATTTTGTATTTTTTTTGAACATTTATGTTGCTCCATGGTCTCCCCCACCATCTGATACTAGATTTATGGATTTGGGTGATTGTACTAGGTGGCATCTCATTGTTAATGTAATTTGTATTTCCTTGATATTGAAAACGTTTATATACCATGTCCTAAGTGGCTTGGCTTCTACATGTGACTATCCAATTATTCCACCATCATTTGCTGCAGGAATTACATTTTTAAAATGTAACTCTTATGACAATTTTAATGATTTTTTTATGTGAGCCAAAACTATTGTATGTCCTCAACAAACATTCTTGCTCTGTCACTCTTCAAAAGTTTAAAATTAATAAAGTTAAATTTTGACTAGCAATGGTAATATTTTTGTCTATGAGGGCTGAGTGATTAGACCTTATTTAAAATCAACAAATGATTGGTTTTTATAATTGTATTATGTATTTGGCAGTGGTATTCACTTCTTCCACCATAGTTTTAATGTCAGAACCTTATACAGAGCTCTCATGTGCCAGGCATGAAACTAATATTTTCTCCCAACATCTATTCAGTTAGGTGGGATAAAGCTCACTTGACAAGAAGCATTGTTGCCTTAGAGATGCCGAGGACAAAAATCCAGGAGATTGGATCCATGCACTGCCCCAACCAAGGATGCTGTTCTTATTTCAAAACCCAAATAACCATCTCACCCTTATTATAGATAACTTCTGCAATGAAAGATAAAGAGCAGGAGTCATGGGAAAACTATATCCCACTGCTTATGCTGTGCATCCCTCTGCTGACATTCATATTTCTCAACAGCTAGTGCGGACCTCCTCCGGTCCACGCTAACCCATGAAAATATTCTTAAACAGGAGATACAACTAAGAAGATATGCTCAGCCCGCCCTGGCTACAGTATGTTCAATGTGTTGTTGACTTTCTCCCTTTCATCCCCCACCCCGATGCCTCTAACTGCTTCTTTTACACATCTGCAGTCGACCTCCGCTGACAGCTGCACTGGTCAGTACCCCTCTTCTTTACCCCAGGACGAATGTCTCACTACCATCATTCTTCCCAGGCTGACGTGCATCGCCTTTCCTCTTCTTCTTTGCTGTAAGGGAAAGATAACCTTCTGCATAGATACCCCCACCAGGGTTTTACACCCCTGTTGTGATTACTCCACAGGTCTGTCAATAGGAGCAGGAAGAAGCAACACTGCTGCTAACCAAACATGAGAGATATTCCATCCTTTACTGATAGAATTAGGACTTGTCATCTCCCTTGGATCTTCCAGGGTTACAATAACTGCCGTCATCCAGACACATCGTCTGGCTTGAGACTTCAGACACAGACTTGATCAGACAATGGCATCTACAACTGAGAGCATTGAGTCACTCCAAAGACAGATGATCTCTCTTGCCAGGATCATACTCTAATATAAGAGCAGTAGACCTAATAACTGCTGAACATGGGGGGACTTGCTTGGTATTGGGGGAAGAATGTTGCTTCTATGTAAATAAACCAGATGCTGTTAAGAACTAATGTCAATCCCCTCAAAATACTTCACAAAAATCTACTCTCAAAATTCTAGCCCATAGAGCAAATTAGCTGGCTTCATAACCCCTTATTTTCTTGACTTCTATCCTTTATCAGTCCTCTGATTAAGCTATGTTTTATTTTGATGTTTGCTCCCCTGCCTTATTCATTTCCTCTGGTGACAGATCACCACCATTGTTAAAATTACCAACAGTCGGGTCATGGTTCACTACCAGACCCTGGATCCTTCTGACACAGATGATAGGTTCCTCAGGGCTTACAATAACAGCTCTCCATTTTAAAATAAAACAGGGGGCGATGTTGGAAGACATTGCTGGCTGGTTAGAAGTTACGGTCTGTCATGGCCTGGCATCTTATCTCAATAGCTCAACAACATGGAGCTCCCTTCCTCCAGCAAAGCTTCCTGCTCTCTACCCGCCCTTCCTGGAGGATGTCCCTGGGCCTGGGGGACTGACATTATCTAAAAGCTGTCTCTAAACCAGATGCCTGATTCATCTTTAGCTTGACCCTTGGCACAGATCTCTGCTAAGAAGACTTGTGCCAGAGGCTCTTTTATAGGACCCTACTGCCACATACTAAGCCTTGTAATAGGAGCTTGCCATTTAATACAAATTAGGGCTTGTTCCCAGGCTCCCTAATCCTCTATATTCCTTATGCTCTGGAATAAAGTTAAGCTGATTCACTGAAATACGTCTCCTGGAGGCCTCCTTCCATCTGTGCTCATGGGCCATGTACGAAGCTTTCTGTCGCCTCTTCGGCCTCTTTCCCCTCTTGTCCTGGTGGCCAATAAGCAGAGAGGGAAAGAGGACCCCCACAAATCTGCATTAGTTACTTTCTCATTGCTGTCGCAGAATGCCTATATAAACAACTTACAGGGAGAAGAATGCATTTGGTTCCTGATTTCAGAGGTGCCATCAAGAGATAGATAGCATTATGGAGCAAAGCATCTCATGTCATGCAGCCTCGAAACAAAGAAAGAGAAACAAGGCAGGAACAGGGACAAGCCACCCTTAAGGATCTGCCCCTTAGCCAAGTCTCACCTCCTAGCTGCCAGAACCTCCCAAACAGTGCCACTAGTTGGGGACCAACTGTTCAAAACATGATACTGTTTGGACATTTCATATTAAGCCTTAACCCTTAACAGGATCTTAGTTAGTAAACATCAGAAGACCAAACTCATGTATGACTGACTATATCCACTTTCCTCTGGACCCCTCAGCCTTCCTGCTGCAATGAGGCTGTTTGTCTTCTGTTCCTGGTCAGAATACATACAGACTAAAGGCATCCTGAAGATACTGGCTTCCAGGGAGAAGACAGGTTATAGTTACTTACTTTCAATTAAACACTGCATACATCTCATCACAAATACCTGCGCACTTACCAGTTTGTGGGTGGAAATTATCTCAAAACATGCTTACTCTTGGAAAATAACAAACGTGGGGATATCAGCAATGAAAATGAACACTTACTGAGTAGTGTGATTTAAATTCATTAAACGCATTATCACATTTTCCTCTCAGCTCAGTGCCAATAGCTTGGGCTATTGTTGCCCAAGGATTATGGGTGAGAAACCAGGCATTGGGAAGGGAAGCAACTTGGCCAAGATTATACATCTTACACAGGTGAGGAGCCAAGTCTGGCGATCTGAGGACACGCAGATGAGAACTGAATTAAAAAGTGAACACACGAAATTCCCGCTCCAGGCCAGGTGCCATTCGCAGACTACCATAACCCTATTGTTTTCATTCTTCACAAATCTATGTTGTGAATGCAATTACTGTGTCCGAATGTCTAACCTCAAAGGAAACTAGAGAAGAAACAGGAGCAAAATCATCTAGCAAAAGACCTTCAGTAACTCACCAAAGTCCCAATGCTACGAAATTCTAAGGCCACAATTAGAACTAACACCAGAACTCAGGTTTTCATGCATTAAGTGAATGAATAATTTAACTAATTGCAATCTCACTCCTAAAACGCACATATCTAAATTTTTTTATAAGCTTAATCTATGAAAATGACTAATCGCAGAAAACATCAGCCACATTTGTTAAGAAGTATTAAAAATTCTAAGAGTGGTTTCCATTTTGAAATTCTATACACTGATGTCTGAGACCCCTAAGTTAAAGAAAATATTTTAGTACAACATTCCTTTTTGTGACTTTCATCCTCTTTTAAAGAAAAGTAAACCAGCTTTTGTTTTGGTATCCTAGAAAAACTGCTGAGGGACTTTTAAATCCCACTGTATTCCAAAAAGGATGCTGACTATCAATAGGATAATCTGTGGGTATTTGTAAACTCCTTCCAAATAAGACATGCCTATCCTCTCTCTTCTATACTGCCCCCCCACACCCCACCAAATCCTCAGCCCTAAACTCTCCTAAAGGAACAGGAGGGAGAAATAACTGGAAACAGTTAAATCACAGAAAATATGAGCATCATTTAAAAAAAAAACTGTGTTTTTAATGGGTGACTCTGATAGGGCAGTTTCCTGCTGCCCAACAGCTGTATAATGTTCAGCGAAAATCCGCCTGTCTAGATTTATGAGGTATGAAACGTGGCCATCATAAGATCTAAAAATGATGAGACCAGCCCTGAAAGCACCGTGTCAACACTTAGAAACTGCAGTAGAACGCAAATAAAAATGATTAAATCTTTTTGTGGCAGAAGGTGCCAGAATGCAGACACCAAGCAGCTGTTTCCTTGGAGAATCATTCATTGTAAATGGTCCATTGAGGGTGGCCAGGAGCAGGTGGGCAGGGGCAGGTGGATGAAAAGAGCTTTACGATGTTCTGTTGACTTCAGAAAAGAGGAGGGGTGGAGATGGCCTTACTCTAGGCTGCATGAGCTCTTTCTAGCATCATGTCTTCCTATTCCAGCTAGTTATTATGGCCACACATCTTCCATAGTCCACAGAGGTGTTTCTGTGACTCATAATTGCTCCTCTGAGTTAACGTATCTTGTGAAGAACAACTCTAAGAGGTACATACTCCCTTATTTAACCCTGAAAACATTTCTTTGGTTTTCAATTATTACCAACTTCCTGGTACACTTTGGGACACCATGACATGGAGATTAACAGCACAAGGTAAACTGAGTAAGAAAAAATAATCCAGGCTTCCAAAAGTGCTAGTATGAACCCAAATCACTTTCTTAACATTCTATCCAAATCTGTAAACCACTTCCTCCTGGACACAGCAACGCCTCTATTTCAATTGCCCATCAACTAAAAGTAACTAGGGAAATGAAAAGAAGAATGTTATGTAATATATGAAAATCACACAAGATTCTAAATTCATTGCTAATGCATAAAATTTTATTGACACACAGTGAAGTTCTTTCTTGTGTGTATTGTCTAAGACTGTTTCTGAGCTACATCGGCTGAACTGAGTCACTGCAACATATGATTCGGCAGCTGGCACAGCCCCTCAAATTTTCTTCCTTGGATCATCACAGAAAAAAAAAATGCAGCACCTAGTCCATGGAGTACTGAGCAAGAGAAATAGAGAAGATCCAAATCCCCTTTCCCTGGCCTAGAGATACGGTTCAGTGTACTTGGTGCTCTGTCAGAACACCTGGGTTTGGTTCCAGAACCCACCTAGAGCAGTTCACAACTACCTGCGACTCCAGTTCCAGAGGGTCTGACACTCTTTTCTGGCATCCTCTGAGCCCAAGTACACATGCATGTTCACACACAAAGACACATACGCAGAAACAGAAACAAATTCCCTGTCCCCGTGCAATGATCTAGTCATCTACACTGCCCAAGCCAACCCTCCACCATTTTATTTCAATCTCTTTCATGTTCACGTCTTCCTCTTGAACTGAAGCACGGCATTACAGGAACTCTGTTACACACCACCAGTAGATTAGCTTGTGCTGAAGTGTGTAAGCAGAGATATGAGCATAGAACACCAGCAATGAAAGGGGAAGACATTCTATATAAAACTGAATAACAAACAAAGTAGTTTCCATAAGTGTAATTAATTTGATTTAAAAGGTAGCTGGAGGCAGAGTCTGAAGAGATGGCTCATTGGGTAAGGGTGCTTGCAATGCAAGCATGGGGAACTGAATCTGGATCCCAGTACCCACATAAAATACCAGGCCTGGAGAGATACACATTGGTAACCTCCTTATGGCAAGGGAAGAGCAGAGACAGGAGGCTTGTGGCCTGCTTGCTTGAACACTAGCTCCAGATGTAGTGAGAGACCCCCATCTCAAAGGAATAAGTCAGATAAGGATAGATAAAGACACCCAATGTCCTCTTCTGAGATCCACATGCACAGATGTGCACAGTGCACACACAGTTATATACCACACACATGTATATACAAGCCATCTTGGCCGATGTTCTAGGAAGAAAGGAGAATTCACCCTTGAAAACTCCTTTTTGATGAAGTGCTCCTATCAAAGAATCAAAGTTTGAGCAGTCACTCAGGAAACAAAGGGCCTTGGGCTGATCAGCCAGTGCCTTCTCTGTGGCTCAGCCATCCTCGGCAGAGAGTGAGCCAAGCCACCGCAGGTGTGCCATGCCTGCGAAAGACACACACATGCGTACAAAAGCAATCAAAGAGAGGACAGAGCAATTGGGAAAGGAGTGCTTCATCCTCCCAGATAACCAGATTTCAAATGTTTTAATAAACAAAGGAAGAGTCACATTTAATTTAAACATTAGTTTGGTAAAAATTTTCACCTGAATACTTCATGCCTGGCTTTTGTCTCTCAAGAATCACTATAGCAACAGCCAGGGCAGGATTCAGCATTTCCGAAGCCACAATTAAGTTGATAACAGATAAAAGATGTGAATTTGCAACAAAGAGACCATAAAATATATGTCTTTAGACTATAGAGCTCTGTTTTCTTTCCTCTTGGATAAATATGCATGCATAAGAACAGAAAACAAGTGGGTAAATATCATGAATACCTCCAAATAGGAGGCATCCCTCTACCCTCAAAAGATGTGTCTATGTATTTACAGAGATTTGACAGTCCCATTCTTGGTTCTTTGACATCAATGTATGGTTTTTATCTATTTCTTTATGTAATTCTTAATCTTCATAAACACTAGCCAGCGGCAGTAAGCCTTGTATGCACAAGAGGCTAGGCATTTCCACAATGGAACTGAAGAAGTACTATAGAGACAGCATAGCAGAGGTCACAGACAGCAGCCTCGCAGGCATCCAGTAAACATAAGCAGCGAAGTTTTGCAGATGTGGTGAAAACCCGGGTTCACATGCAGCAGGTTCAACAACACAGTCTAAGATCAAAACAAAGCCTTGTCTGTCAATGGAAGAAACTAACATTCACTTCGGTTTCCTCAAAATAATCAGCTGGGAGAGATGCTATGGCATGACTACAAGCCACCAGAACCTTCTGTGACTCTGCAGCCGAGCCTGAAATGATCTTCAAATCCAACATTAAAAGCAGAACATGTCACTTCTTCTAACCCTCATTTCACAAATGAGAAAATGAAGGCACGGAGAATGGAAGGAAATAGGCCAGGACTGTCTGATTTATGGATTACTTTGTGCGCGTGTGTGTGTGTGTGTGTGTGTGTGTGTGTATGTGTGTGTGTGTGTGTGTGTGTGTGTGTGTGTGTGTGTGTAAGAGAGACAGAGACAGACAAAAGAGATGGGGGAAGCAGGTGGATGCGTACAGAAGTCAAAGGAAGATTGTAGATGTTAATAGTCTCTCCTATCACTTTGGGGGATCCCCACACCTGTGCTCCCACATGTCTACTCTCTGAGCCATCTTGCTGTCTTCTAAACATTTGGGGGAAGACTCGAGTACTTTGTTTCCATAACCTCTAAGACCACCCATCCCCAGTTCACTCACAGAGATCTCATCTATTGTGTCTTTAAAACAAATGGCCTCAGCTTTGGAAGAACAAGGGAGATGGGTGGGCAATGGAGGGTGGGGGATGAGGGATAAGAACATAAGAGAACAGGATGGTGGAGCTGGAACAGGGATGAAGTGGGAGAGCAATGAAAGAGATATGATAGAGAGAGAGATTATGGGGATAGGAAGAAACTGGGTGCTAGGGAAGTTCCCAGGAATCCATAAGGATCCTCATCTTAGACTACTAGCAAAAATGGAGTGGGTGCCTGAACATTGGCTTATCCCAGTAATCAGATCAGTGAATACCCTAACTGTCATCATAGAGCCTTCATCCAGTAACTGATGGAAGCAGATGCAGAGATCTACAGCCAAGCACCAGGCCGAGCTCCAGGAGTCCAGTCAAAGAGAGAGAGGAGGGTTCTATGAGCAAGGGGCATCAAGATCATGATGAGGAAACCTACAGAGACAACCAAACCGAACTAGTGGGAACTCCTGCAATTTAGACCAACAGCTGTGGAGTCTCCATGAGACTGGACTAGGCTCTCTACATAAGCGAGACAGTTGTGTAGCTTGATCTGCTTAAGGGGCCCCCAGGCACTAAGATCAGGATCCTTCCCTGGTGCATAAGCAGGCTTTTTGGAGCCCAGTGCCTATGGGTGGACACCTTGCACAGCCTTGATGCAGGGGGAGGGGCTTGGACCTGCCTCTACTGAATGTACAGGGCTCTGCTGACTCCCCATGGGAAGCCATACCTTACTGTAGGAGGGAATGGGGAGTGGGTTGGCAGGGCAGGGGGAGGTTGGAGGGGTAGGAGGAGGGAAGAGAGGGGGAATCTGTGGTTGGTATGTAAAATGAATAAAAAATTCCTTAATAAAAAAAAAGACAATGGATCACTACAAAGCACACTATTGTCAAGAGTTCTATTGCTTACTGAGACGTGTTGTTAGAAACCCCTGTCTAGAAGGAGGAGACAATCTTCTACTGACTTGTTTAACTGGGAGGAAATGGTAAACACTTGGCATAACCAAATTGAAACAAGTGAGGCAAGTTTAAAGTTGCTGCCCACAGCATCTCTCTTGGAAGATCAATATCAATCAATAAAAAGTGCTTCAGACTTTGAAGTGTACAGCCCCTTAGGTAAGCCATTTCAGGGAGGATTTATTAAGAATAGGCATAATACTGGGGACACTTTCTTTTTTTCCTGTCTCAATAGCATCCAGTTGTACATGGTCTCAGAGAAAGAAAACATCCACTTTGCCAAGGTTCAGTCTTTCTTCAGTTATTAAGACATAAGAAATGTCAAATAATTATTTCCAATGACATTTTCAGCATTGGAAAGCATATTTGATGAGTAGATTGGAATAAGCCATGGTTTGTTTCCCCATTCCTTCCCTTTATTGCACACATTCTTCCTTCAGCACGAAATGTACCTCTCCTCTTTCTAGTCTCAAGATCGAGGTCAAGCTTTAAGATTACCCAGGAGGTTTTCGGAACCTGAAGGCCAGCATAGTGGTCACTGTCATGCATAATTGAAGACCTTTTGTAATTTTTTTTGTACTCTCATCATCACACTTACAAGGTTTTATTGTATCTTGTATTGTGTGTTTGGTCTTTTTATCCAACATGGAGGACTTTGTTTTATTTATCTTTGTCCATGGAATGTGTAGAGACATATAATATTTACTGCCAATACTGAACTTTTAGAGTTGGCACATCCTGGAAGTCCCTAAAAGCATGCCCTTCAAAACTTTGATGCTTTATTCTTTTATGTGCACTTTTATTCCTTTTTTTCATTCTTAAATTGATTAGATCACTTGGCTAAAACCCAGAAGTAACCTGAACACTAGGAATTCTTGCCAAGACTGTTAACTGTCTACAGAGTGGTACACCTGCCTAGGAATTCTGGGGGTGATGGGTCTGCTCATCTTCTCTCCCTGATGCTGTCTTTCAAACAAATGCTTTTGCTAAAGACCCACAGTGAGATATGCAGCATACATTACCCTCATACCTTTCCTAGCTTCTCGAGCCAGGCTTCCAACTTGGCATTCACTCTGTCCTTGGAGGTTTTTCAAACTCTTAGTTTCTTCATTTGCAAATTTATGTTAGTAATAAGATCTATCTCTTGGGGTTGCTGTGAGAATTAACTGAATTATCATATCGAATTCTTAGAACAATGTCAGGTGTTATGATCAACTTAACTATTCTGTATTATTTATATACATAAATAAAACTGGAAGCTTATGAAATAACACTTAATCATATCACCTCCAATTAAAACAAATTTCTCATGGAACTTTAACTTGGTTTCACAGCCCAATATTTGATGCCATTTCTAGTCGACATGAGTATCTTTCTTTGTATCCATTTTTGCTAGTTCAAGTGAAAATGAGTTGCTTTCTTTTAGAATAGGTAGACTAGACAACTTCAGTCAGAAGGATCAATAAGTCTAGCCCTTTATTTCAAGGATGTCTTCATCAAGGAAGGATCTACATTCTAGCACTCAAGTTCTTTTCTCTATAATACAAATGAGCACTCAGCTTTCTGCAGTTGGCCCTGTATGTACCAATACACTGAGAACAATTTCAGAAGTCTGAATCTCAATGATCAGTACAGAGAGGTCTTTTCAATCTATTCTAATTGAAGCAACTGCTAAAACACAGTATGTATTTTCTTAGGTATAATTTGAGTAATTTCTACTCATAATTTCACCTAATACTAAAAAAAAAACCAAAAAAAACAACACAACCTTAAGAGATAACTACTTTTACTAATCCTACTTTGCATGTGAGGAATTCAAGGCACAGAGAAACTAAAGAGTTTTGGCCACATTGGCAGTAAATGAACTAGGATGGAGGTCAAGAGTCATGCAGTGAGCACAGGCCTAAGTAAGGAAGCCCCAGTCCCAGGGAGAATTCAGCCTCAGCCTGGGCTGTAGAGTAAAGCTTAACCACAGGACCCCTTAGGCACTCACTGTTCTCTTCTGAGAATTTGCTTTGTGTAGAGTCTTCCTTATACCCCAGATGGCTGGTCTGAGGCTCTTTTCCAGCTCTCTATTACCTTCTTTTTTTCTTCCTCTTTGCCTGTGTCCTTTTGGCTTCTCCCTGGTCTTAGAAAGCTACTCTATATCATACATTTCAATCTCTGTACTCACTTGACAATGTGTGCATACCTCAGTGATAGCAATGGACACTTTGCAGTGTAATTGGCAGTTTATGTTAAGTCACCAATGCCAGGCCAGGAACACCTCTGTGCTTTCTGTATTTACGTTTGTCATTGCATGGGGCTGGCATATAGCCTGGCAAATGACTGGCAGTCGGTAAGCGAGCACTTAACCAGTGTGAACTGATGGAGAGACAAACCTCCACACTGCAGGTGAGAAATCGCCTTAATGTTGGCTCTTAGCTGATTCACCACACTTCTCTGTCAGGCTTTGTTACAGAGGCTTTCCTAGTAGGCTGGAAATTTTAGGGGAAAATATAACAAGATATCTCAGAAGTGTCTTGCTTTCGGTGTTTTTTTGTGTTACACTAATAGTTAAGTATTTCCAGTTAAAGTGACCTTTGATTATCGAAAAGTGTGATACTTCTGCATGTGGCAGATTTTGCTTACTTCCTTCAAATAAAATGTTGTTGCCTATCATGACCACTCCCAACGAGTTCTTACTAAATCCACTTTCTACAAGGATTAGGCCATCCATGGGCTGTCAGAAAACATTTCTATAAAGCAATATAACGCTGGTAGCTGCACATCAGTGCTAGGATGACCTCACAGTAACACCGAACATTCAATTGTCCATGTTAACAATTAGATTCCTTGATTGATTTTTAGTCATGGTTACTGTCTTCCTTACATTTTTTTTTGGGGGGGAATGCATATCTGGCTTAATACTATATATTGTCCTTTCTGTCTGAAAATAATACTTAAGCCAATGCAGCACAGAGGGAAGGCAGTGTATCACAATACAAAGCTTCTTTGTAAATAAGTTACCTGATTCCTCAGGTAATTGACTTAAATTTAATTTATAGCATAGCTGTGATAAGTTAATGATATACCATACACTGGTCGGAGACTCAGTCCAGTGGCTGATGTGCAATTGAAGCTTCTATTTACTACTCATGAGTACTAAAGGGGGATTGTGAAAAATAAAACTGATATCATTATACTTGTTAAAACTCCACTTAACATCATCAAAGTGATATCAAACTTATAAAAATATCTCTTTCTGTATCCAATGAGATTCTTTGATGGTTTGGCTAAGGCACATCACTATAGAGACCATAATGCCATATCACCAAGGAAACAAAATAACAGAGCCTCAAAATGCATGATCCACAGCATGACAATAACAAAGGAATGGGGAATTCATACATTTTTTTGTATACTTCCACACTGTATCCCAGAAATCAACAGAACAACTAGGCAGAAAAATCAATAGAGATGTGGAATACTTTAACACTATCAGCCATTTCAAACTAATCAATATTTATAGAACATTCTTTCAAGCCAAAGCACAGCAGGTGGACTATCTATCAAGATAAAGCATGTTCTAGGCCATAAAAATAAATTGCAATACATTAAAGAAAGTTGAAATCATACATAGTATGGCATTAAAGACAGTAGATAACAATAACATGTCTAGAAAACCTACAAGAATCTGGAAATTAAACAACCCATTCATAAGATCTTAAAGATATTGTAAAACGAAAGCTAGGAAATAAAATGAACTATCATTTCAGAGATGTTTCAATGGGTAAGTGCTTGCCATATAAAGTTGTGGACCTGAGTTCAAACCCCCAGCACCCTTCTATAAAAAGATGAATGTGTCTGTGAAGGTAGAGACTGGGGATGGAGTTGATGGAGCTTCCTGGATGTCAGCCTCACTCCAGGTTCATTGAGAAATCCTGTCTCAAGGGATAAAGGTGGAATATTATAGAGTAAGACACATGAAATTCTCCTGTGGCCTCTGAACAAGTCTACATCTGGACACACACGTGCACACACACACACACACACACACACACAGAGAGAGAGAGAGAGAGAGAGAATATAGTGAACTTAATGAGAATAAAAGTAAAACATATTAATGCAATTCGTTAATGTTAAGGAAGGAAATTTGTTGTTCTAATATTTACATTGAAATCAGGAGTTATAAAAATCAGTGAACAAATAAGTAAGTTTGTGATATAACCTGTATTTATACAATGGAATATTATACAGCAACAACAAGAAAAAAGTACTGAGTCTTACAACAATTATTGGTTAAATATAAATTATGCTGTTAAAAAACAACAGATGCATGCACTACAATTCCATTTATGTGAAAATGCTGTAGGACAAACATTCCTAGAGATAGAAAGCTGAGCCATGATTAGCTGACTACAGAATTGTTCGGGAGCAATACACAGAGACCATTTTAGGATGATAGGAGTTTTCTTATGATATGGCTATAAGAAGCTTATGTAATTGTTGCAGCTCAGAAAATTCATAAAAACAATCCTTTTGTTCTACAGAACTTACATTTCAATGAAGTTTCTTTTAGCAATGTATATGCATATGTTTGATCCTTATGATTTTCTAAGAGCTCTATGAAACAGCATATATAGGTGTTCATTTGAATACATATATGGTATAATAAAAGCATAAGACTAGGAAAGTAACTAAGGGTAAGTTTTATATTGGTGAGCTCAGTAAGGAAAAAATACCATTTTAGTAACAAAGACTTACACAATTTTCATATACAGAGGGGAATTTGACTTAAAATTTCTAGAATATAAAGGAAAGTCTAGATACAATCTACTAAAACATTCAGATTTCACACTAGTTTTCTTATAGTAACTTCAAGTTATATGCATTTTGGAAAATCAGGTTATTGTTTCATAAAACGTAATAAATCAAACTATAAGTGAGCTCACAATCTAGACAGTTTGATTAAAATCTATTCTCTTGTTAGATCATATCCTTGAGTAACACTTTAGTAACGTCTTCAAACAGTGTTAACCTTTCCTGAATATGAGGTTCAAGTAGCCTGCTAAGGACAGCCCAAGGCACAAGAAAGGGAAGCTTTGTGTGTGTGTGTGTGTTGGTTCATTTCCATTTTGCATTTAAATAGAAGATGCTACTTTCTCCACAAGCATGGTCCAGGTAATATAAAAATACGCAAGGAATGAAAATATGAAAATCAGTAGCTTGTGCCCAGCTCAGACAACACACACAGTGTCTCTTACAGTTCTGAAAAAATAAGGTGACATGTCTGTTTTACTCCATGGCGAAACCCTCACATGAAGAGAAGAAGCATCAAGTTCCTTCCTGTGTTGTTGAAGTGACTCACCCTCAAGTTATAGTGACTTTGTAGCCTACCTCCAGAATACAAGGTGTCTCATCTCAGACCCAGGGACCAGAATATTGATACAGTCCCTGTGATGGTTTGCAAGGAAATGGCCCCCAAAGGGAGTGGCATTTTAGGAGATGTGGCTTTGTTGGAGTGGATGTGGCCTTGTTGGAGGAAATGTGTCACTGTAGGTTTGGGTTCTGAGATCTCATATATGCTCAAGCCACACCCAGTGTCTCAGTTTACTTCCTGTTGATTCTAAGATGTAGAACTCTCAGCCGCCTCTCCGGCACCATGTCTGCCTGCATGCAGCCATGTCCTACCATGATGATAATAGACTGAACCTCTGAAACTGTAAGCCACCACCTCAATTAAATATTTTATTTTATAAGAGTTGCCATGGTCATGGTGTCTCTTCACAGTAATAGAAACCCTAACTAAGACAGTGTCTGAATCCTAATTTGGTAGATCATATTTCTCATTTCTAGAGCCCAGAAACTTGACTTTCATGCAATTTCCCCAAAAGGGTCTCTCTCTCTCTCTCTCTCTCTCTCTCTCTCTCTCTCTCTCTCTCT
>CABHPH010154070.1:24589-58699 GCA_902168325.1 Peromyscus nudipes
GAGAGAGAGAGAGAGAGAGAGAGAGAGAGAGAGAGAGAGAGAGAGAGAGCGCTCTCTCATTAAGGGACGATCTATGATTTGACAGCCTCTCTGCTGCGCCTGCTGCTGCTTCTGTTACTGCGGCTGTAGGGTCTGTCATGAGTTGAAAGGGATGTGAGGGTTTAGAGGAACTGCCGCTCTGAAGACTGAGCCTCTGCGAAGTGATCTCCCTGCCAGACAGACTAGGCAAGATTTTCTGCAGGACTGGAAACTTGGACCTATTACCCCTTCATCTACTCTGAGAAGCAGGCATCGTGACAGAGGGAAAAGGTAAGAGAGCTGTCTTCTATTGAGGCTGGGGGCTGGGGAAATGAGGAACTTAGGTGCAAAGGCTTGCTATTTTATATGAACAATGTTTCACTCCTGAGAGCCAGAGGCAGGAGCTAAATTCCTACCAGGCTTGACCATGGAGCCTTTTGGCTTTTCCACTGGTACCTTTTTCTTCTTCATTGTACTTTTCCCGAGCGTCTGAGAGGTTTCTTTGTATTTATTTTGCAGCTAGCACATGATTTTTTTTTTTAAGTTTGGAATTGTTTGTTCGTTGATTTTTGTTTTCCCCACTGGATCCAGTTTCAAAACAGGAGCATTTTCTGCTTCTCCTTCCTTAAGCACCTTTCCCTGTGAAGAGAGAGTTAACCTGTCCCTCTTAAGGTGATGTGGTCAAAACAATTACTTCATTCTGCCTCGAACGGCAAACAAGGAGTTTTCAGAAGTACACAGGGACCCCATTTCTGTAGAAACTCAGAGGTGTAAAGAGAGGAAATGAGTTGCCAGTGAGTGTACTTGCTTGGAAATCGTGGCATTGTGAGTGAACATGTGTGTGACTTTTCACAGGGGAAAGAACTACTTCAGTTAAGGTGAAGGCTGGAGAGATGTTTTAAAGAGTCCCTGTGTCCGAGAAACTTCAAGCCACTGAAGATGGAGAATGAAACACTCAGTGAAGTGAACCAGACTGAGCTCCCGCCACAAGCAGCAGTGACGCTCGAGTACCAGGTGGTCACTATCTTACTTGTGCTCATTATTTGTGGACTGGGCATTGTGGGCAACATCATGGTAGTCCTGGTGGTCATGAGAACAAAGCACATGAGAACCCCCACAAACTGCTACCTGGTGAGTCTGGCTGTGGCAGACCTCATGGTCCTGGTAGCTGCAGGCCTCCCCAATATAACGGACAGCCTCTACGGTTCCTGGGTCTACGGCTATGCTGGTTGCCTCTGCATTACTTATCTCCAGTACTTAGGAATTAATGCATCTTCATGTTCAATAACAGCCTTTACCATTGAGAGGTACATAGCAATCTGTCACCCCATCAAAGCCCAGTTTCTCTGCACATTTTCCAGAGCCAAAAAGATCATTATCTTTGTCTGGGCCTTCACCTCCATTTACTGTATGCTCTGGTTCTTCCTGCTGGATCTCAATATTAGCACCTACAAAGATGCTATTGTGGTATCCTGTGGCTACAAGATCTCCAGGAATTACTACTCACCTATTTACTTAATGGACTTTGGTGTCTTCTATGTTGTACCAATGATCCTGGCCACTGTACTCTATGGATTTATAGCTAGAATCCTCTTCTTAAACCCCATTCCTTCAGACCCTAAGGAGAACTCTAAGATGTGGAAAAATGACTCAACCCATCAGAACAAGAATTTGAATTTAAATGCCACTAACAGATGTTTCAACAGCACTGTATCTTCCAGGAAGCAGGTAAGCAAAGCTGAACTTCCAAATCAAGAGAGGAAATGTAGAATAGTTTTTGTAAGATAGGATCAACTTTGTCCTACTTAGCTGATGGCAAAACCAAAATACAATCATGCAAATGTTTTACAGTTTAAGCTTCTGCTTTGCTTATTAAACACACCTCTGGATCAACTGAAAATCTAAAAATAAATGGAGGGATTTGATAGCACTTCAGCGGGAAGCAGTTCCCTGTTAAGATATAGGGGCCTATAGACAGAACCCCAGAAATCTTGATTTAAAACACTTGTGCCTCTCCAAAAATGTTAACTGAACATTTAGAAAACTTCAGCCCTCTGTAGAGATCTGACAAAGAATTACCTTTCAGGAATTTTACTACACAATTATCAAGAGAATTTGAGACGATATCAATGAGTCAAAATAATGAAACTTTTCTTACAGTGCATAGTTACTCATAACTGATCCAGCAAAAGACAGGTAGTCAGCCTTATTTGGTTGATCTTGATGAAAGATGATTCTCTGCTCCTTTTCCCTAGCTCTCTTCAAGTTATCCTAGCATGCAGAACCTGGAAATACATTTTCCTCAGGAAAAATTTATTTCAAAAGAATAACCAATATCAATCTCAATCACTTAAAAACTAATTTTTAATGCAGGTTTTCTAGCTTAGCATAACTGGAACTCTTTTATGCTCCCAGATTTCCTAAGTGAACATGTGGCCGCAGTGAAATGATGGTTTTATTAGTGAGTAAAGCATCTCATTTATAAGATAATGTAAAAATAAAAGGCTCTGTGATATATACTCATCTGTTTATGTCTGCACAACTGTTCTGAGGTACTTAGGAGCCTACCTCTCAGCTCTTTTTCCTTCTCTTTTGAATGTAATAAGTATGCAGTAAATATTTATTCTCATAATGAAAAGAGAAATCATGAAATCAACAATGCTGTTTCTTTCAAATCACCTGAATTTTCTCTTTATTTTCTGCAAGGGAAACAGTGTATTGTATTTGTGTAGGTAGAAAACTTAGTGTGCTAAGTTTTATTAATTCTTAAACTCTTGGCTACCTAGTATGTTATGAATTGTGAGTGGATAAATACACACACATGTATGCAGGCACACAACAGAGAAAACTCATAAAAGTGAAAATGTCTGCAATAAAAGGTGGGCTGTAGCTGAAGAGAATGCATGCAGCATTTTAAATGAGATGTGACACTTGATTCACGTGACATTTATCATGAAGACAGAGGGGACACATGAGTAACTACTTTACTCTTTACTTCTGTAGACAGACAGCAATGTCACCTAATACAAGATGTAGCTGGATATTACCCAAAGCTTGATTCATGGAGATGGAGAGAGAGATACATTGGCCATCTGCCAAGGCAAATATTAGCAAATACAATAAGATAATAAGGAATATGCACATTAATTGGGGATCAAACATGAGTTAATATTAGCAGCAAGGAAGGTTAGTTAGAAAATTTGTTCTTTATACTCACATTTATATTTTTGTTTTATATATATATACATATATATATTTTAAAGCTGTTTGTCTAGCCTGATGTCCTTTCTTTCAATTATAGTCAATAGCACCTGTTAGCATTAATAGTGTACTTTAGATTGCTAATTATGTTACATGTTGACAATATTTTCAAAGAACATTAATGGTGAGCATGTGAAAGCAAGGTAGAATATTTAGAGATGAGAAACTGGCAACTTGGGATAAGGAAGATTTGAAGGTTGAGAGATGGTTGGCAGAAAGTTACCCAAGAGAGCAGTTGCTGGTAATCTGCTTGCATAAGTAAGATCCTCTATATCAATGGTTCTCAAACTTCCTAATGCTGAGACCCTTTAATACAGTTTTTCACATTGTGGTGACCCCTGACCATAAAATTATTTTCACTGCTACTTCATAACTTTAATTTTGCTACTGTTATGAATCATAACGTAAGTAGCTGTGTTTTCCAATGGTTTTAGGCGACCTCTGTGGAAGGGTCATTTGACCCTGATGGCGGTCACGACCCACAGGTTGTGAACCACTGCTCTATAGGGCAAATTTAAAGCACGGTGAACATATGAGACACAAGGGATGAGAAAAGGGCCATTCAATGTGGTAGCAGGCTCACATTGCCTCCCAAAATATTGAAGTTATTCTCAAATAGAACACAAAAAGTAAAAGTAATCATGACTTAATCAGTTTTTCTAAGCCCCAATTTCTCATCAATAAAATGGTCACATCAACTGACTTATATAGTTGTTGCTGAGAGATGCATTCCCCATCCTGGGGAATGGGATCACAGCTGTGAGTGAGGCCAATGTGTTTCAAACTTAATGACCTAAGTTCTGACCTCTTCCTTTTCTAGGAAAATCTTAATTCTTCATACGGTTCAAATCTCCATGTCCTATAACCTAAGGACTTTTATTTTAATATTTCTCTCTGATCTTTTCTTTTAGGCAAGTGTAATTTACATTTTAATAAATATTTATCTGGGCCAGGGCCTTGTAGCCAAGTTACTAAATAAAATCGAATGTATATAGCTTAGAGGGCTACATTTTTAAAGAAAATAAAAGAAAGATCATTTTTTCTGTGAAAGACAAATATGTTTTCTTTGCTTGTTTATTTTTTTACTTGTATCTCCAATGTAAAAAATCTAGATCAAAAACTTATTTCTATTACTCAAAGACTTGATTATGTTTTAGTAAACCACCTGAGTTGAGATAAATTAAATTCAACTCTACTCTGTGGCTAGAAGCTATGTAAAGGGATTGCCTGATTGAATTAGCCTTTTGTTTTACAGTTGGGTGGTTTGACTCTGAGGAGATAGGGTTTTAATGGTAGTATTTGTTACATTTTAGCTCAACCTACACAAAGCCACAAAATCCCTCCATCTACTCAGTTCTTATGTTCAGCATCACAAAGAGAAGCTTTCTCTATCATTGACTGTGTATTTCTGCATAACTTATTGAATTTCAAATTTGGAAATACAGAAACCGTTTTTAGTAAAACTCTTATCCTTTTGGTAAAATTCTGTACTACCAATAAACAAATTCATTTTAAATATTTTCTTCCCATGGGCTACAGGGATATGCAAGATATTTTACCAACCAGGCTTCTGGCTTTGTTTCCAGCGGCCCCACTTAGCAATTTCTCCTGTCTTACAGTATGAGGAGCAGGGCAATAGTGTGACCTCATCCCAACAGAAGCTTCCAGAGATTCTGTCAGTTTTTATAGGTTTATTTGATTAATCCATTCTTCAAAATACTTAAAAAAAAAAAGCTGTTCCTCTGTAAACTGCTTACTAGAAAGAATGTTGAAAGTCCAAGACACCAAACAAAAACAGCTGCCCTTTCTAAAGTAACACATGCCATTTGGGGGATGACATGGATGATGGCATTTATGATGTTATAAATGGTGTCATGTGGGACACACGAAGAGTTAAAAATAAGAAGAAGGGGACTCTGTCAAAGACTGTCAGTCATTTTCTTATATTTCTTTTCTTCCATTTTAAATGGGTCAGTTTAAATTATTATAATCACAACATTATTTATGCTTGCTTCTCATTTTTACTCCCAAAATATTGAAGTTAAAGAGAACACAAACAGTAAAAGTAATCATGACTTAATCAGTTTTTCTAAGCCCCAGTTTTCTCATCAATAAAATGGGTACATCAACTGACTTGCATAGTTGTTGCTGAAACCAAATGAGATGCATTAGACAAGATTCATATTTGCTCTCTCCCTACCTGTCAGCTGCTCATTATCCATCACTGCTTTTCAGGAATTAAATCTTCCTTCCACCACCACCCCCTCTGTTCTGATGCAGCCCTCGCCACTCTGTGTGCTCATGGAAATAAAGGTTGTGCTGTGCCTACTCTCTTCTCCTGCCTTCCTCCAGTCTTTTTCTAATGTTAGCTTCCCACCATGTGTGCATATGCATGTGCATGTGCACATGTGTACAGTGATATATAAATATGTACATACTTGTGTGTGTGGAGGCCAAAGATAGACAAAGGGTATCCTCTCCAGTTGTTCTTTGCCTTGTTCTTTACCGATTTGTCTTGAGCTGGCCGGTAAGTTCCTAAGGATCCTCCTGTCTTTGCACTGATAGTGTTGGGGTGACCGACACAGGCAACACCACCACATGTGGGTGCTGCAGATGTGAACTCCAGTTCTCACGTTTGTGCAGCAAACTCTTTCCCAACTGAGCCGTCTTCCTAGCCCACTGTGTGCTCTTTAAAGAAACAAGGAAGACGTCAGGAGTCATAGCCACGCTAACATGGAAGGTGGAAGGCTCACGATGGCCTCAACTCTAGACAAAGAACCACAGGCAAATAAAGAATGCTGAAAGCAGGAGAAATAGTCTCCCCCGGGTAAAAGCACACTAACTGGTTATCTAGTATCAAATAGAGAGTTCTGGAAACATGCAAGTAGCATCATACAGGCTGAGGCAGGTTGTATGCATACATTTAGGAATATGTGCAAATACATGCACACGTGAAGTGGGGGAGGGGGCGCACACAGCAGCAGCAACAACAATTAAAGAAAAGGAGGCCATGAGTTTGAAAGAGAGCAAGGTGAAGATACATGGGAGGATTTGGAGGGGAGAAAGGGAAGGAGGAAAGCTAGGTAATTATAATCTCAAAAAGTTAAAGTATTTAAAAAGAGAGAGAGAATCTCAGACAAAGCACAAAGGAAGTCCAGCATAGTGGTGGTTCAGTAATATCTGGACTTGAAAGTTGAGGCAGGAAGACAACAAGTTCAAGACCGGGTAGCAGAGCAGCTGAGAAGTTTAATAAACATAACAAGACTCTAAATAAGCAAACAAACAAAAAGGAAAGAGGCAGAGGCATCATGGTGGAACGTCCTGGCTGTAGGGTTTGGGAGCTCAACGTCTTTTAAGTAGCATGACTCATGCAGCTGGCACCTGCATGCACATCTTAGAGAACAACTCCCCTCCCCCTGCTTCAAAATCCAGCTCAGCATAATATAATCTTCCCTCTCACCCAGGAATTTAGCCAACGATTGCCCTCACAAGGCAAGGACTAGTCGGCTTCTCATCACTGAGCCTTCATTAAAGTTGGTGGCGCATGCCTTTAATCCCAGCACTGGGGAGGCATAGGCAGGTGGATCTCCAAAGTTCAAAGCCAGCCCGGTCTACGGAGCTAGTTCCAGGACAGCTGGTACTGTTACATAGAGAAACCTTGTCTTCAAAAAAATTTCCCAAATTTACTAGACTGTTTACATAGGCTTGCCTTGCATGTTTAATTGTTTTATTTCTTCCAGTCCTGTGGACTCGGCTGTGTTCACACTAGTGTAAAAACAATCTAAGTTGCAAAAAACAAAGCAGTTTATCACTTAACACACAGGGATACCACTTTGATTCTATTTAAAGAATAGCTTCCCGTTTCCTGATTCATATATTGATTCAAGAGAATTTCCCATAAATACACTAAGTGATAACCTCTGCCGCTGCGTGCTCTGTGTCCTTCATCCTAGACAAGTACAGCCCTGTTTGTTTGCAAATTTAGATTCGCAGCATTGAGCCAAG
The DNA here is from genome assembly GCA_902168325.1 of Peromyscus nudipes. Lineage (NCBI taxonomy): Eukaryota > Metazoa > Chordata > Mammalia > Rodentia > Cricetidae > Peromyscus > Peromyscus nudipes. The sequence goes on from CABHPH010154070.1 coordinate 31,874, forward strand.
TTTTCACCATTACACATAACCTGTGCCACTGCAGAATTCTCAGTTTGGTTGACATACCAGAAGACCTTAAAATCAGCTATTCTTGAGAATCACAAGCCATACTTATCTATACAGTTCCTCGTGGATTTTTTTTTTAGTCCAAATTTTCAGGCAGTAGAGGCTAATCTGTAACATATGCTCAGTCTTGCTTGCTTTGCAATGAGTAGGAGAAAAGTAAAATGTACACCTGAATTAACATTTAACGAAATTTTACGTATCTCATTCAGTCGATGCCCTCTAGAATATCATGAAACATTCTTTCACAAGCAGGAAGTACCTGACACCACCCTAAATGGGGAGGGTGCAGGGATATCGGATGATAATTGTTTTCCCCTTCAGGGACCTCCATCACAAACAATCCTGAGTCAACCACAAGGTTCTGTGAAAGATGACAGACTGGGGTGGGGTGAAACGAGGGCGACTGTGGAGTGCCTGTGCCTCTCTCTCCCCTGTTTTGTGTTTACAGATAGAAACCCAAGAGTCCACCTGAGCACATTGCACTCCGCTTTTGCCTTAACCTACATCTAAGCAGTAGTATGACCTGGTGGTTCTAGTGGTAACTCTCACAGCTGACCCACTTCCCCACCCACACTGCCACTGTGCCAGTTTACCACCTCTCACTGTTCTGTTTCAATGCACACCTCACCCGCCTCTCCAACTCCCATTCTACCCCCCCACCAAACCACTCTGCAACATTGCTGACTAAATGGTCTCTCTCGTGCAGAGCTACAGTATCAAAAATAGTTTTTAGGGTTCCCTGAAGCCTAACATTGAAACTACCTAGCATAACAAATAAAATCCTGGCACCATCCCATACTTTTCAGCTTCATCCCTCATGGCTCTTTCAACTTCCACTTCATGCTCCAGCAGCACGGGGTTATTTTCAGTCCTCTGAAAATGCTCTGTTCTCAGCCAGAAACTCCATCATCTGGCACTTTCCCAATTGTCTTTCAAATCTCAAATCAATCCTTCATGCACACTATAAAGCCTTTTCTGACACTCTCAGACAGAATTACACATCCAGTTCCCTCGCTAGCAGTACACACTTAAATGCTTTTCCTATGCTTCTAAAGTATTTTGCATATATTTCTGACTTAGCAATATTAGCCATTCAGAATTATTAACCTGTCTGCCTTTTACAGCTTCCAATAGTCATAGCAGTAAGACCTTGCATCCTCTACTATGCTCAGCACTGAGTTTGGAATATGGTAAGGACAAGTGTAAGGACACAGCGGGGTACTGCATCCGGGGAACACGGGTTTGACAAGAGCAGGCCGTCAGTCTCTTCCCACCCCTGCACCCAGTACCAACACAACATGGCTTAAAACTGACCTTGTATAGTGTGACTTCACTACAGAAATCAACAAATTAACAATAAAGTCTTTCCTCCTTTTTTCTGGATAAATAAATGGGAATATTTATCAGCATATTTCTCTTTGTGTGATTATACCTCAAAAACATCACTTTTCATATGTAATATAAGTAAAAGTGTAAAAAGTACATGCATGTGTGCTTAGGGTCTTAGTCATACCCAACAGTGTTTTGCCCCATGAAAAAACACTGCCTATGCATGCCACATCCTTCACTAATTATAAGTAAAATTTGCACCTCTTCTATTAAATCCTTCTTTAAAATCCAAAATAACTCAAATGGAACTAATCAGTGGATGATGATTAACTTAGTAGATAATATTTTTCCCTACAACTCTGACATGGCTAACTCAGAAACACTGCAGTCTCAGACTATAATTCACTTTGTAATACAAAGTTCACTTGCCTTTTCCATGGGCTTTAAAAATCCTCTCCTAAACGGAAGAGCTACTTTGAACAGGAGGAGCAAAGAAACAAGGCAATGGCAACCCAGGGAAGATAACCAATATGTGCCCAAGTGCAGACAGTAATAGAGCCAGGTAAATGTCCCCGTGTGACTAATTTTCCTAAAATACTTCACACACATCATGTCCTATAAAAAGTATTTCCACTCTCCTATGACTGGCTTTGAAAAACCTTATCATGTTGTCTGGCTTTGCTTATTTATTGTTTATTTAATTCAGTAATCACTAATTGAGCACCAGTTTCATGCTAGGCACTCTTGTAGAGAAGCCATTATAGTCACCGTTGTATAGAACTTACTGTAAGATGTAAAAGATTGACACTAATTGAAAGAGAGAGGCCGGCAGTTAAGGTTTACAGTGTACAGAAGGGGCAACAATAAAGCGGTGATTACGGCACTTAAGGTTAGAGAACAAGTCTCAATGGCAATGAGACCTACTCCATTTCTTAAAGAACAACCAAGTGTCTGCCAAGCCAAGACAAAATGCACAAACTTTCATAGAAGCAGAAGTCATCTGGATAACCAAGGTGTCCAGAATAAGACCCTGGCAGGCACTTTGTGACGTCTGAAGGCATCTACACTTGGTCATAAAACGCTAGAGAACCAACCACAGCCTTTCCTAGTCCTGGTAGAAAATGGAACTTGACTTTTTTAACTTGGTTCTCAAAATGATATGATCTAGCCAGTAAGAATCAGGGAGCCAGAAAAGAGATCATTGCAATCCAGTCAAGAAGGATCTAAGACTTGGGGTAAGAAGCAATGGTTGAGGTGGGTAGGAAGGACTGCAGCATGAGAAATATGCAAAAACAAAATCAGCAGACTCTAACAGCAAAATTTGACAGGTAAGGAAGACAGAGTCTTAGCTGGAATGCAGCAGAATGCTGGAACACACTTAGCACAGAATGCAGGGAGAAGAACATTTTTATCTGTATTTATTTCTTCCCTACAGATCTGATATATCAACTAAGATTCACACACACACACACACACACACACACACACACACACACACACACACCAACTTTATGCCTTTCGATTTTTCACTGATGTAATTCTGTACCCTTCCCTGTAAGGCCCTCTCTAGTTTTATGCTTTGATGATGTTGCATTCAGGGTCTCAGTTTAAGCCAAAGTAAATCAAAGAATTCTGTACACTAGAAAAATACTGGGAGGCAAGAAAGTATGTCCTTTATAGCCGGAAAAGCACAGGACAAGGATCAGATTACTATCTTTATAACTTTTGGTAAGTTAATTTATTATACTTTTAAAATTTTTATTTTTATCGCATTTACTGTGGGGGGGGCACACATACCTGCATATGCGCATGTGGTGGTCAGAGAACAACTTGCAAGAGTTGGTTCACTCCTTCTACCATAAATATCTTGGGGAGTGATTCATGTGGTCAGGCTGACAAGCTCCTTTACCCATTGAGGCATCCAGCCAGCCCAGTTTATTATACTTTCTATCAATGCATACAATAGGATATTAACAAGATTAATTCATTAGGTTGCTCTGAAGTAGCATACTATATCATAAGTACTGCTCAAAAATTAACATTATATCTAATTAAGTATTTATATTATTGCTTTAAGAATTTCATTCAATTAGGATCATATTCACCCCTCCCCCAACTCCACACAGATCTAACTCCTTTTCCTATCTACCTAACTTTGTGTCCTTTTTTTTTTTTTTTTTAACCAATCAGGTTCATTTTATGCTCTTGAATGTGTATCCTTCCACTGGAGTATAGGCAAACTACCATGGGCCATATCCCTAGAGAAAATGGACATTCCCTCTCCCAGCAGTTATCAGTCTCCAGGAGCTCCTCAACCAGGGGTATGACTCTGTGTCCACCTCCAAGCTCCGGTTTTGTCTGCCTTGAGCTTATACTGTCAGAACCACTGTGAGTTCATTTGTGCAACTGCCTTGTGTGCCCAGAAAACAGCTTCCTTGTAGTCACCTACGATTTCCGGCTCTGACAGTTTTTATTCCCCCTCTTCTACCATGATCCTTGAGCCTTGAGAGGAGGAGGTGCAATAACGATGTCCTATTTAGGGCTAAGCATTCTAAAGTCCCTTTATCTCCAAACTTTGACCAGTTATGGGTCTCTGTGTTAACCATCATCTACTGCAGAAAGAACTGTCCCTAAGGAGGGTTGAGAAATGCCTTAATATATGGATATGACAATAAATCATTACAAATTAATTTAGCATCATGTTCATTTTTAGAATAATAGTAGTAGGCTCTTTCATAGGGCCTATGATGTGTCTAGCAGCAGGTTCTGGTCCTGATAAAGTGGAGTGGGCCTTAAATCCAATCAGAAAGTGGTTGGTCACGCCCCTGGTGTTCACGCTACTACTGGGACAGCGCTGTCCCCGTCTCTCTAGGACCGTCATTATTGAAGCTCCCAGAGTTCACAGCTAGGTAAGACTGATGATAACTTTTATCCTCTAGGAGTATACATAGAACCTTCTGGTACTATGAAAGCTATCCAGTAGGGATGAAGCTTCCAGGTTGGGGGGCTAGAGAGTTCCCTCAGCAATGAAGATCACTGGTTGCTCTACTGGGTTGTTCTACCCAATTCAATTCCCAGCACTCACATAGTGACTCAAAACTGCCTGTATCTCCAGCTGCAGGGTATCCGGGGCTCTCTTCTGGCCTTTGTGTACACCAAGAATTCATGCTATGCACAGACTTTCATAAAGGCAAAACACTCATTCACATAAAATAATATATGACCAAATTTTAGTATCTTCCAGGTCAGTTACAATTTGATTTCTCCATTCTATTGTTCAGGTCTATGGTGTCTTCAACAATAGGATCTGACTGTCGTGATCTGGAGGGTTAACAAGAGTATTGGCTGTATTGTTTGTGGGCCTATAAGATCTCACTGGCCAACAACTCAGAAAGAGATAATCCACTCCAGGTCCTGGGGTTCTTATTTGCTAGCCTTCGGTGTCTAGTGAGAGCACTTATTTTAAAAATGCCACTTATTTACTCATTCATAAAATATCAAGATAGGTATAGACTGATACTTCTACTACAGACAGTCATCATATCTAACAGAATATTAAGAATACTAAATCAGTAAGTCAGACATGAGCTCCTTTTAAGTGCTCAGAGAGAAGCACACTAAGTGTACATGACAAAGGAGAAACATTCATAGACCTTTTATTATATGGTTTATACTATCTGAGTGCTTTGAACACGCATACTCACTCAGTAAATCTCCACAACAATCTTGAGAATCAGGAACTAATTATGGAATAGGAATTCTTAATCACTTGCCCCAGATCACATCTCTACTAATAAACCTAGGGTTTGAACATAGTACTTCTCTTCCAGAATATAAGGACAAGGGGGAAAAATCAATGATTAATTTGGGAGAGTTAAGTAAATTTCTTGGAGTGTGAAAGTTATATGGAGGCTTGGGGAGGATAGTTAAAAGGAATGAAAGAAGAGTCATTTCAGATAAAGGAAAGAAGGTGTGAAATGATGTTATTATCATAGAGGAATAGAGGAGAGACCAGTATGAAAATAAGGATCTCTGTATGAGAAATGATGGCATATAAGCCAAATGTTCATTTTATGTAAACATGGAAAATAAACTAAGAAGACACAGACACTGAGGTTGGAACAGTGAGTTCAGAAAACCAAACATAATGCATCCAGCAATGAATGCTAGAGAAAGCCCCATTCTGCAAACCACAGCCACTGCCCTCTTGAAGTTTCATTCCAAATAGGCCTTCAGTTATCTCTGGCAGTATTTTCGGGACAATAATCTGTTCTTTTTTGTTAATTTTTTAGCTGTCATTTTCAAAACCGCCTCTTCTGAAGTCTCTCTCTCAGCAAACTTACAGAAGCTCGTGAAGCTATCTCCTTGCCTCTTCATTTCCTCTTCCTATTCAGCTCAGAGTACTGCTAGAACCATTTAAAATGCAAACAGTGCCGTGACTCTTCATCTTGAAATCATCCAATACTTTCATCTATATTGAAATTCTAAGTTATTATCATGGTATTTTGGAATATTAATGATATATTTTCAAACTCATTCTTCTATCCTCTGTACTTTACCATAGTGGTTCTCAACCTTTCTAATGCTGTGACCCTTAAATACAGTTCCTCATATTGTAGTGACCCCCAACAATAAAATTGTTTCGTTACCACTTCATAACTGTAATTTTGCTACTGTTATGAATCATAATGTAAATATGTGTTTCCTGGTGGTCTTAGGTGACCCCTGTGAAACAGTCATTTGACACCCAAAGGGGTTGTGACCCACAGGTTGAAAACTGCTGCTCTACCACATCTTAAAGCCAATAAAGTCATCCCTTATTCTTAAACATTCTACAGCCTCTTACTGGGTGTGTTATTCTCCATCCATCCTTTAGTGGGTCATTGCTCAGTTCAGGCTTTCCTGTTCTTTCCAGGCAGAACTTGTGGTTCTCTATTCTCTTTCTTTCATTGGTATAGCTCACCATATTGCTGTTGGATCTGTCTCTCCCACAATGCCATACATTGCGTGATGCCTCTTGATGCATGTGACCATAATAAGTGATGAGTGAACCCTGCTCATGAAGGATGAAGGAAATATAAGAATCAAATATTACTCTGCAGATTTCCTTCAGGTGATTGAAAATGGTAAAGTTATCAAAAGTAATATCAATGAAGAGATGTTAAATACACTATCAGAAAAGTTTCCTTTAAGACTCCAAGTAATATGTAGGGGTGGAGAATATTAGAAAGTCAGCTGTCAGCACCAAATATGTGGCCTTGGGAATCATTGGAATAACAGAAAGAAGGTGTGACAAGTATTGGATTTAAAGAAGGAAGGACAGATGAACAACTAATGTTACACTTACGGAGAAAAAAGAATGAGAGACTTTGTTAAAGATAAAAAGACTATTTTTCCCCTCTCAATACATGTCCATGCAGTAAAAGAGAGTTTTAGGGGATGCTCCCAGTTTGGAGGGAAAGGATAGTAAAAGTAATGAGCCAGGGAGCATGAAAGGACACAGTTAAAAGAGTTAGTGGGCCTATCTAAAGCAAAAGGCATGGCCTGGTGCTTATGAGTCAAGTACAACACTGTAGAGTTGTGTAAAATTTAAAGGGAGAAGACATACAAATTGAATGCATAGTCTAAAAGAATGATAGCCATATATAGTTGAAACAAAAATGTATAGCATTTAGAAAATAAAGTGTTGCTGCCTCTCATAAACAACATGGTTGCCTTCTGGCTACACACCCTGCCAGACTGCCCTAGGCATAACTCTATAGTAGCTGTGAACACGTAAAGTATCCCATGCCTTTCCACTTGGAGCCATTACTCTTTGATTGGTATGGAGATTGTGAATATAGGTGAGCTCAGTGTATTTATTTGGGCAACAGTGATTATCTCAGGAAATAAGCAACTTGGTGAGATATGTGATGTCATTGTGAGACTGGGAACACTATGGCCAGGAAGTGCTGAGCACTCCATGAAGTTCTGAAGATCGTAAAGTGAAGTGGCACAAGGTGTTCATCAGTGTTCAGGGTTGATACCCAGCATGCTTCCTCTGATAATGCTTAGCTTAGATGGCTCCCACCTTGTTAATATTTGGATGATAACACAGATGTGAGATAGGGCAGAAAAAAAGAATTCCCTGATACGTTTTATATTTTATCAAGAAAGATGGAAATAGGCTCAGAGTAACAGTAAAATTATAGGAGAAATATTTAACTAAAGATCTTAAAGTGCCAGGGTGAATCTCCAGGAATTTCTTTAGGAATCAATTAGCTATCTCTCAATGTTAAGAGCAATCAAATCAGTTGCTGTGTATAAACCAACTGCAGTGCAAAGTGGAAGTCCTACTCTGGGTTCAGCATGGTCTAGTTAAACTCTTACAATCCCTTCCATCATGTTGTTTTATGAGGGAGTAAACATGGGAAATAAAGAGCAGTTATACAAATCCTGGACAGATTTGCACTTTTCACCTGTGAGATGATGATGATGATGATGATGATGATGATGATGATGATGATAACACTTAGGCAGTAGACCAGGCACCGTGTTAAGGCACCATGTTGCAAATCTGAAGGAGATAAGAAGTTTGCAATCCAAAAAAGAAAGTAAAATAATAACTGTCTTGGTCAATGTTCTATTGTTGTGAAGAGATGTCATGACCAAGGCAACTCTCATAAAAGAAAGCATTCAACTGGGGCTTGTTTAGAGTTTCAGAGATTTAGTTCATGGTAGGAAGCATGGCAGCAAGCAGGCAGACATGATTTTGGAAGAAAAACTGAGAGTTCTGCATCTGGATCCACAGGCAGCAGGAAGAGTGAGACTCTGGGCCTGGCTTGGGTTTTTGAAATCTCAAAGCACCCCTAGTGACACATTTCCTTCAACAAGGCCACGCCTCCTAATTCCTCCCAAGTAGTACCACTCCCTGATGTCTAAGCATTCAAACACATGAGCCTACTGGGGCCATTCTTATTCAACCCACCACAGTAACTAAAGCCTTGGAACAACAAGAGCTGTGACAGTAAGCATCACCTTTTCGTGTCTGGGAAGAAGAAGGCAAACGGGAAGCTATGTGGAAAATAGGACCCCTAAGCTGAGCCTTGCTGGTTAATAGGTATTTGTGGTTGGAATGGAAAGATGATGGTTTCATCGGAGGAAACTATACAAGAAAAGACAAGAAGGCCTGGAAGAATGACCCTGCCAGTAACTGCCAGTGGCTCCTTAGGACTAATGAAAGATGAAGGCACTGGAAAATCTCTTTACCTAATCTACTTAGGGAGCTGGACAAGATTTAAAGGCTATGAAAAAATCACCAGGAGATTGCAAGGCAAAAACCTGTGTTGCAGCAAGATCTATGAATATCTTCTATATAGGAAAATAATTGAGAGCCAGGGTCAAAGACATTATGTTGGAGAGATCTGCAGCAAGATGAATCATCATACAAAGGGGTACCCAAATTAGATAAATGATAATGAATGTAGAAAGACTTTGGTTCATTTGGAACAGAATCGATGGACTTAGTGTGAATATATGGGTAGAAAATGAAAGAAAAAGAATTCAAAGGTGATCCTCAAACTATTGGAAGAGAAGGTTGTTGCTGGAGAGCTTCTCTCCAGCTCCCAAGTCCCGCCAGTCCCTGGTTCCCTGACTGAACCCATTCATAAAATAAACACACAGACGCTTACATTATTTAAACGGCTTGGCCATTAGCTCAGGCCTATCATTGTCTAGCTCTTATTCTTATATTTAGCCCATTTCTATTAATCTCTACTTTGCCACGTGGCTTGTGGCTTACCGGTACTTTACATCTTCCTTCTCCTCGCCGCGGCTCCAGCCAGTCTCCCTCTCCTTCCTTCCTCCTCAATTCTCCTCTCTGTTAGTCCCGCCTATACTTCCTGTCTGGCTATTGGCCAATCAGTGTTTATTGACATATAGCGATATCCACAGCAGAAGGTAGTATTGAATTTGTGAGCATGAATTCTAGAATATTGTAGCATTGTGTCAGAGGTAAGATTGGCCCTTCCAATGCTTTGAGAACCACTTAATTTACAATCTTGAGCCTCAGTTTGCACATCTGTCAAAAATGATAATAGTAATAACTTTGTTCTAAAATAATTATGATTAGTACAAAAACCAATTTAAGCACTTGTCATAGTGCTGGGAATATGGAAACAATAACCATAAATTAATACTATCCTTCATGGGGAGTGTATTTTACCTTAATGAGGGCAGTAAATTGGGAATGACAGATTGCAATGGGTTGAACCTGCCTTACCTCTGAGGTATTTAGAGTCCACAAAGGCATGGTTAATAATATAGATCTTAGGCTGGGAAGAATTAGTTATCCTATAAATACAGAGTTGTGAGCAAGTAGCATGTAGATGGTGATGATGGTACAAGAACAGACTTGTGTCACTGGAGGAAATGCTGTGGTACAGGAAAGAAACCTTAAAGTAGCCAGAGTTCCAGGGGTAAAGAAACTGGCAAGAAAAGAAATTACACTGAGTGTAAACAAGAAAACCAGGCTACTGTTTCAATAGTGATGAGTAGAAAATTGTAAAGATAAGCCCTCAAAGGGCTGGTGGTAAATGTGGTGAGTGCAGACTCTATAAAACACTGAGGGAGATGAATCATGCTGCAGGGAGACAATAGATTATGGATGGAGAAAGAACCACAAGGAGCAGTCATGGGCAAGCCTGATGATGAAAGAACAGTGGTAACATGGAGAGATGCTTGGCTTTCCTTCTGAAGATAGAAGAATCCAAGCCTTTTAAATCTTCATGAGAAAGAGCCAATAGAATAGAAGGAATTATTTGTTGAGGTAGAACAAGATTTAATACTGATTCCCAAGGTGGTAAGGAGGGTTACAGAAAAGAAATCTCCCTGGTCCTTGTCAGCAGGAATTGTGTATCTGATTCACTGAACTATCTGTGATGCCTGGTACTGAATGGCCCACACGGCAGGATTCAGCAAGTTTTCAGTAAACAGATGGATAAAGGAATGAACAGAAGCAGGACTACAATCGAAATGAGGAGAGATGGGTTATCATGGGTGCAGATCAAGTCTAGTTATAGGGGGGAAAGTAACGAGTCCTTGCAAGCTGGTCTTTATTTTCCTGATGGGATTGGTGCAGGTAATTGAAGGAAGAGAAGTTACATAGCTGTCCACTGAAGAAAACAGGGGAGATAGATCATGAATAGGATGATAACAGAGTTAAGTCCCATTCGTGATTAGAAGAACTGAGCTAGCATGATCATAAATTACTGAACATCTACATTTATTAGTGACGTGTAAATAATCACTTTCCAATGGGTCTATCCTGGATTCACTCTGCTAAACCCTATTTGGATGGACCAGTTTGTTCCCCACAAGCTAAACTGATAGTATCCAGGCGATTTCTTTTGTGCAGCAGTAGGAATACATTACAATTAGTACCATTTTGCGTGTGGCACTCTACCCCCTTCATTGAGGCGAGATCTTAAGGCAGACGCCAGACTGAATCAGATTGGATGCATTACTGCAGGGCCCGGCTCTCTTTATTTGCTAAAGAAAAGTTCCATCTGAAACCCTAATCCAAATCAACAGAGGCCAAATACCTCTCTAAATTAAAAAAAAAAATGCTCACAGGGAGAAATTTCTCCCACCCCCCACCCCCATCTTAAGGGGGGTCTCTCCTCTCTCCGCATTTCCAGAATACATATCTGCTGTTGAGTCGCTTCTCTTTTTACCTCAGATGTCTTGACTCTTTCCACTTTGTCTCTAAAGAATTCGGGAAACCCACTTAGAAGAAATTAGACTTGGAATAAAAGCCCACAGTTCTTGACTTTACTGCCGACTCCATCCCAAAGGTACACGGCACCATGATACTTAAACGCTCTTAATAAAGTGAGTTGGCTACAAAAGTGCTTCACTCCTCATTTGCAGACAAGCTCATTCTGTGTCTTTGCTTCGCAGAAATCTTTGAGCACACTAGAGAAATAAGCCAGAAGAAGTTCTCTATCTATGCATCACTCTCATACATCACCACCACAGGATGTCTGTTTATTCCTTAGGGAAATGCTCCCAATTTTGTGTCAGTCACTCAAAATCCAGTGCAGAGCAAAATTCAGAAAGGTGAGAAACTGCTGTGGTCAGACATACCTTTTAAACTGATGAGTAACAGTCTTTATTACCAGCTGCTCCTCATCTGGGTACACCTCCTCAGAATAATTCTCAAGAGATATTATTGAATGCACTAGGCTTATTTTTCCTGCCATAATCATATTTTTAAATGGACAAATATTTGTGTGTGTGCATACTGTAAGTTTAAAAAGCGCTTATCATTTTAAAACAATATTTTAAGCAATCACTGCTCAAGTACTAGAAGGAAACATATTTTTTTTTATGCTTCAGTAGTCAGATATACAAACTACTGGGCTGTGGTAAACTTAACTTACCTCAAATGAATCTTAGTGATCATGGAGAATGTCTTAAAGGCATTTAAAAAAGAAATAGTAATTTTGCAAATGCGTGTTATCAAATAATTCTCCTATCCAAAAAGTCAAGCTTTCATCATTAGTATGGCATTTATTCAGTAAGGCCACCTTTTGACTGACCTAAACTTAACCCAACATGTTATTTTAAATTAAGTACAGAATCAAAATATCTTGTAACAATGAGAAATTTATTCTTTCAGGAACACCCATAATTTTTCATACAAGTCCCTTGAAGAAGGATGACCAGCAAGCATAAAAATCACAAAGACACATTCCCTAAACAGAAATTGAATGTCAGCACTGAGAAGTAAAACAGCCTGGTAAATGGCCACAGATTAGTGTTGTGGGAAATACAACGCATAAAAGACTGAAACATATAGTGATTTTCGTGTGTACTAGCTAGCCAATCCTTTTTGTATTTGACATGTTTACACTCATCATAAAGATGTGAATATATTCTATCTTAATGTGTTTGTTTTCAACATTTATTCTACTCTAAACCCATTGAAACACAGAGAATTGTCCCTTTAGTAGCCGATTTAAATTCTAAAAGTGGGCAACATTGTAGGCTCTCCTGGAGCATGGAGACTTTTGGAGAGCCTTCCATTTTTTTTCTTAAAGCTCTCCTCACACTTCCTCATCCCGGTATGAGAACCACTGTTAAAACTTGCCCGCTTACACTCTTCACTAGCTCACACCACACTCCTTGTCTGGTCTTTCTGACAGTGCCAATGCAGAGCCATCTGCCCAGCTGCAGTGGTATCAGGCATGTTGTAACCTTTATGGTAGGTGATGTTGCCAAACTCTTACCGTTTGTCAGGCATGGTGCCAAGGGGCTTTCGTGTGCATCTCATTTGCTGCTTTTGCTATTAATGAATAGAGATCTCAGGCTTAAGATCTTCAAGGTCCTCAAAACCTGGAAGAGCAAGAATTCTAATTCTAGTGTGTAATCACAGCTTTTGATCCACAACCTCACATTCTGGTCCATGTTAACAGGGTGTTGAATATGAGGCAAAGATGGAGTGGGCTATATTTGTCCAAGAAAAATGAAACTTTTCTTTATATATATAGCAGTTTAATTTATTTAGTCATTTTACCAAAAAAATGTATTGACTATCTCCTTAAATATTCTAGCAACTAATTTAAAACTTGAGAAACCAGCAATGAACAAATTTTCATCCCATGAACCTTACATTCTATTAGAAAAGAGAATAGAAAAATTAGTAAACACAAATACTATGCCAAGATGTAATACAAAATTTTGAAGAATATTTGTGAATATAAGGGGAATAGGAAAAGGATGCAGTAGGAGATTTCTCATATTAAAAATGACAATTTTTAAGATGTCCTAAAATTATAATTCTATATGCACACATGAACAAATCAATGCTTGAAACTCAACCAAGTCTTTCATATTGCTGCAATATTAAAGCAGCAGGTTGATCTACAGAGGTCTTTAGGCTTTTAAGCAAAGAAGTATGGCATTAGTAATACCATTCAGTTTTATTTCATAACATTTATTAACATTCATTCTAAAACCAAGTGGCTTATGTGTTCCAATTAAGATTGAAACATTCTCCAATGATGGAATAAGAACCATTAGGTAGAATGATAGATAGTAGAAGTTGTGATAAATGGTCTTTTTATCCAAATGTTGTCTCAGCATTTGTGGAAGAAAGGATAACAATCTCTCAACCTGAGGAACAGAAGTTACCTTTTTAGGAAAAATGGGACATGACACTGTTCTGACTGGCTCAGATACTGATCTTACCATTCATAAGTGGAACTGGTGCCTGAATTCCCTCATTTTCTGAATGGAAGTAATCAGAGTGTTTTCCTATGTGCTGTTGTAGAAATTAAATTAAACAACACATGAAGTATTTCAAACAGTGCTTGAAACACAGTGAGTAATGTGTTTTCTAAAGATGTCTTTGATTTCTCCAGTGTTTATTCTGTTCCAAGGAGTGCCATGAACACTTTTGTCACTCTTTTCTCACACGATACCCCTGGGAGAGAGATGAAATTTCTGTCACCATTTTACTGAGGAAAAAGATGAAAATTAGAAATAGCAATGGCCCAGGTCTAATAACTTCTATATGCTCTGGCCAAGATGTTAAACCAGAACAACTGCTGTGGACTAGGTGAGGTTTTTCTTCTGGTAAGTTAGGAGAACTTGATGGGAAAGCTGAGAACCTGACTTGATGAGAACCAGGACATCACTCCCATTGATTCAAATTGTGTCTTTTCCAAGGCCGCATGTGCTTGTTCCTACACACCTGCTGATCTAATCATTCTTGGGGTTCTTCCTCTTCTAGAAAACTTGATTCCATGTTTGTTAAAAGCACAGTGTTGCCATAACAACATTTAGAAATTGCTAGAAAATCAGTGCTAAAAATTAAAGGCCAATTTTGTTTCCAGAGCTAAAAATCTTCAATTATTAATCTATATCATAGACCCATGAATCATTAGATAAAAGACTTGAAAAATTATCTGTAAGTCACAGTACTAGTTTGAAAAAGGTTCAAGGCCACTTAGCACGTACATCATTTCCTTAAACTTAACTCTGAATTTCCCTAAAGAAGATGCTTTGCCCATTGTAGTAGAGAATCCTAGATTAATAAACTCTAGAAGACAAAGTTACCATCTCTACATGCAGAGTGGTACTGGGAGAAACAGCTTTCTACAACTTCTAAGTAACAGGGAAGCCACAGTTGATTGAATGTGACAGCAGGCAGGTAAGAAAAAAAAAAAAAAAGAGCTGTCAGAATGGCAACTGCAACCTTTGGTGGCAAATCTCATCTCACTTAACTTTGTGATAACATAGCATCATCAACATTTGGTATTGAACATGATCCAAGCATAGATCACATTAAATTAGAATCTCCTTGGTTCTTTAATCTTCCTAAATTCTTTATAACAGTATACCCAATAATTCTTATTTTCACAGAATGAAAACTGTGCCTCAAAAAACGTTTGGAGTATCAACATAAATTGATTTACCATCTCTCTTTTAGAGAAGGAATCTTTTTTTTTTCTAAATTCAACTTTTACTTTCAGCATTTTATATAAAACCTTGTTTTAAGGTAGAGATAAAAATATGCCCAAAATGTTAGTCCTGCCATCAAGATCTTATATGCCAGAGAAGAAAGGAGACACAGCATTATAGTGATATGTGGGATTTGGGGCTGGAAGTGTAAACCAGCCTCTGGAATTCCATGGAGGCAGTAAGGCTATGCACAACATCAGTGGACTCTTTCCCACTCATTTCCTGAACATCTATGAATATCATGCCAGATATTCATATTGTTCATATTGCTTCATGCAAGTAGGTTGGAGTAGGACTCATCATTCTAGGGAGGAAAGGGAGCCATCATTCTAGGAAGGAAGAAGAGTGAGAAGCAGGCAAGCAAATGCAAGAACAGGGTGTGTACAGGTTTACGCTATTAGCAAAAATAAGAGTAAGGCAACAGAACAGAAGAGAGAACAATTTGCAGAATGATTAGTACCCATCCTTCTGTCCAAGATTAACTTCTTTGGGTCTCCTTTAAAAATGAAGAGAATACTTACCTCACAAACACCCTAAAGCTTAAATAGTTCAACAAAGTCCCTAGCACTGTGGTTAAGATATATATTAAGTATTGCTACTTTCAAAAGGGCATTATTTGGTTAATTTTGCCTTGTCTCTCCTATAGTTAAAAATCTTTCCAGTCTAATATAAATTGAGCTGTTATTTTCTGAGCATGTTATTTATGATAGTTCTTGTGTGGTTATTGGTTTGGAGACAGGGTTCTATTATGCAGTTGAGTCTGACCTGGAACTTCTGGTACTCCTGCTTCTCCCTGCTCAGTGCTGCACACACAAGTATGTGCCCCCATGTCTGTTGACATTTTACTTCACAGAATAGTGTTGAAGCCTTCAAGAGTCAAATGGCTCATTCCCTGTCATCCAGATAGGGGTAGAACTAGAAATAGAGTACAACCCTGTCTGAATAAGCTTTAGTCACTGCATAATTCTTACATCAACCTAGACCATGTCACCCAAAAGGGACTTTGTTGTATGCAAATCTGTGTCAAAAGCATAGACCACAGACCCAGGTCTCGCAAGCTCTGCTTTGTCTACTAGACTTTATAGACTCAACTGAGTTTCTAGTCAAATAGATAAGAAGACAAATGCAAAAGAAGCCTCATTCAGGGTATTGGGTCAGTACAATGATAAAGTGGTCACCCCTTCGCAAGGATGCAGATTCCACACAGATCAGTGAATATAACCACCCCGTACATTGAAAGAGTGTGTACATGCTACTTTGGATTTTCATATCTTCCGTATGATTAATCACCACACATACATTTTCATATATTAAATACATTCCGCAAAGCAGACATCAAACTCAAAGGAGCTCTGAGTGACACTGGTTGATAACGTAAGCTAACAATCCAGTCTTGGTTTTGGACAATGTGTGTAGCACTCCAGAGAGCTAAAACTGAGCCAGGTGTGGTGATGCATGTCTGTAGTCCCATCACTTAGGGAGTGAAGGCAGAATGATAAGAAGTAAAAGGCTACCGGAGACCCTATCTAAAAATAAAAATTAAGAAAAGCTGACATCATAAAAAACGGTCGAGTTTGTGATTTGTCGAGGGCATGAAACAGAGCTGGCCTGAAGTTTGTTTCTGTGTATTCTTCCAGACTAGCAAGAAAATTAGCTCTGTAGCTCATGACGAGTCCCACCAAGGTACAGACTGTCTGTCCTGAGTGAGACACAGGGACAGAAGGAGCTGGATGTTCCCCAAGCACTGCCAGTCCCTTGACAAAAGATGTTGCCCAAGAGTTTTAGAAGGAAATAAAAAACCCTAAATGTCCACAAAATTCTTGACACCCTTGAGAGCGTTACTTCTATATATCAACTCACCTTCCCTCTCCTCTGTCATTCAGACTTTAGATTTTTAAACAAACAAACAAAAAGTTTGGGCTTAAAGTTGATGGATAAATGACAACAGTCTACAGTGTCCCCTCTTGCCAGATCATGACTGTGTAGTCAGAGAACCAGGGGAGAGAAACAAGGATGGGAAAACATCACCTTCAGAAAGAATCTGCAGAGAAGTGTTAAACAGCTAGCAGTCATAATCCCAGTTGTCTAGCCAAGATGCCTGACCATTTAGAATTTCTAAGGCTGTTTCTTGTAGATGTAATAAGACCATTCTAAATGGTCTTACTAAATAAGAAACACAGAGCCAAATAAAGAGTTAAAGCCCAGAGATCGAGCAGGAGCCAAGAGCTAAGACCACCTTATCTTAACACTTGCTGCTGTCCTTCCCCTAAGAGATAGACCTTCTTCCTGTGTCCTGTCTTTTTATTGACTTTCTGTTCTGCCTTCTCATTGGTTGTAAACCCAACCACATGACCTCCTCGTCACTGCCTGTCTATACAGACCTCCAGGTCTCTATGGTTGGTACTGAGATTAAAGGCATGTCAGCATGCTGGCTGTGTCTTTGAACACACAGAAATTCTGGCTGTCATGTGATCAGAATAAGGGCGTGTGCTACCACTACCAGACTTCTGCTTAATGGCTTGCTCTTAGCTCTGATCCCCAGGCAACTTTATTAACATACAAATAAAGTCACATTTCAGCACAAATAAAATACCACCATAGGTTCTGAGCAGAAAAATGTCCAGAAACAGTAACCATACCCTAAAGAGTAAAACTAAGAAAACCAATGTGAGATGTTTGAGGCAGCCTTTACCTACAGTTAACAGTTTGCTGGTAGCTTACCTGGAGAAGATAGCACATAGAAAGGCTCAATCGCAAACCAAAAGCACAGCAGATAAAATGTGGCACTTTTGTGGCATGGCTCATTAAAAAAAAAAATCAAATGACATTTTATTTTCTAAATTCAGATGTTATTGTAATTTGAATCTCAATGCTGCCAGCTGAGATTTTCCTTTCCCAGCGTGTTTTCAAATATCCACCTCCTGTGAACAAGAAAACATCCAAGCAACAGGAGAAGAGCCAGCCTTTCATCATGCAGCACTATCAAGACTAAGTAATCAATCCTGAAACAGCCGTGCTACGATAGTGGCTAACATTATGGAAAGTTTTGCATTGAGCCTAACTACAGATCTTACCTAGAACACAATTGCTTACATTTGTAACAGAAGAACCCTGAAATAAGAAGCATTTAAAAACATGTCCCAACAGGATTTAGTGTCACAGTGAGAATAGAAATGGCCTTGTTATGTGCTTCAGACATGTGGTTCAGTTTAGAAATAACTCATTTCATGCTGGCTTCCTTCTTACATACAGCCTCCACCAACTCCATCTTTAAACACGGACTTTTGGTTTGTTTGTTGTTTTGAAGACATCAGGAAAAATATTTTCTCTCAAAATGTAAGGAATTTAATAAAGAGCAAAAGACTGTGCTGTCAGCTATGGTAGCCTTTAATCATTAACATATTAATTTCTGCCAACAGTCTTATCCTCCACAATGCAGGTGAGGCGGGGATGATATGAAGAAAATACACAAACATGTGCCATGGAACAGCACAGAGTATGTCAGACATCTTAATTATGTCTGTTCCTTTAATATGCTAATTCCTATTACTAGAGTGTTCTCAGCATCCTTCCTGTGTTGCCATTTCATATGAAAATGTTTAGAAATTAATACACATTCCCTATATAACAAGTGCTCAGCTTTCTTGTAGGCTAAGAATGTTTGATGTAAGTTTTCTTTGGACCCCAGTTTCACACAGCTCAAAGTCCCATCACCATCCCCTCTTTGTGGGTTTTTGCCTCATGGTCATCTTGTATGAGAGTTCTGTGTAAAGCTCTGTCCATTTTGCAAAGGAAGGCTTCCACACTTGCATTGGGTGACACTTGGATATTTTCCTGGGAAACTGCGCTTGTCACAGAGGAAGAGTCACACTGCGTGTTGCATAGAAATACGTTGACATGTAACTTCAACTCTGGTATCTCCCGATGGCAGATCTTGTGGCCCTACTCAACCTGCTGGCCTCCTGAGTCTTAAAGCCCAGTTCCATCTTCGTGTTTGTTTCTTTTAGGGAAAACATTCACCTCAACTCCTTCTAGAACTGTGGAGGGGGAAAAAAAGGAATTTTTGTGTATACACCACTCTCATAATCCTATACCATTAAAACTGTCTACCAGTCTGCCCTTTTCCCCCAATCCCCATCTCTTGAGAAAGAATTACCAAATACAATGAAAAATTCTCTATTATGAATCTTTTACAAATTCTTTCATAGACACCTTAATCATAATAGAACTCATAATGTACTCTATTTACTTCTTTCCAATATGATGATTCTGAATAGAACACTCAATATGGGGTGACAGGAGGAGTCAAGCCCATGGAATTACGTTTTGGCATGGCTTCCTGTCAAGAGATCAATAAGTGATGTGGCGAGCAACATCTGACAGTCCCTGGTCTCTTCACCATGAATCATCACTCAGCCTTTACTCATTTTTATTGTCCTTTAACTGATCTTGAGCTGATTCCAAGACCCTTTCCAGTCTCATCATTCAACTTTTAAACACCAGTAATGACCTCACACTATGGTATGCAGCACCTCACACTGACTGTATTTTTTTCAAAACTGACTGTCCAGACATATGTCAAAACAAAGTGAAACACTCTGCAAGAAGAAAACCCCAGGGCCCCAATCAGCACAGAAGCTTGGCTACATTCACATTTATTTAATTATCAGGTCAGTTTATCCTTCAACTGCCTCAATTAATATAACAAAATGCAAAAGGTCATTGATCATTTTGCTGAGGGCTAAGAGCAAAATATATCCAGTTTCAGAACACTTTGTTAATATGCAGAAAGCAAGAGAACATGGATAGAGTCCAGACACAGAATGTATTGTTGCCCTTTAAAAGATGGCATTAGAATATTAAAGGATAACTGTTTTGTATTCATTAACCAACAATTGCTTCCAGAATGAAGTGTTCTGAAAGTGAGTCTCCCAGTCATTAAAAAAAAAAGTGCAAGAACCACAGCACTTTGCTAATTTAAAGACTCTTATCTCACACATATTTTATAAGAATAAACATTTACTCAATAATACAATCATTCATTGAGCACTTGTTATGTGTCAGGCTTCTGTAATGAGGACTCATTCTAACCTTTGGTCTCCAAGATGTGCTTTGTAAGTGTCTTCTTGATTTATGTTTCTTGAGAGGCCAAAAGTAGAGCAGTGGATTTATACTGTTGGGAATCCAAAATTGGTAACCTGCTCACAAATTAAGATTAAGATTTTCTGCTATAACACCTGCAAAGCCATTCATTAAACAAAGAGGTAAAGTATAGTGGTATTTTATTTGTACTGAAATGTGATTTTATTTGTATGTTAATAAATAAAGTTGCCTAGGGGTCAGAGCTATTAGCAAGCCATAGTGAAAGCCGATTGTGGTGGTGCATGCCGGTAGGATTTCCTGAAGGAGGCGCATGCCTTTAATCCCAGCACTTGGTAGGCAGAAGTAAGTAGATCTCTGTGTGTTCAAGGATACAGCCAGCATTGGAGACACACGCCTTTAATCTCAATACCAACCATAGAAGACCTGGAGTGACCACAGACAGGCAGTGACGAGACGGTCATGTGGTTGGGTTTACAACCAATGAGAAGGCAGAACAAGAAGTCTTTATAAGACAAACGCACAGGAAGTAGCTCCCTTTTCTGAGAGGTCTCTTGGCGGAAGAGGCTAGCTGGCAGCAGGCGGGTAAGGCTCTTAGCTCTGACCTCTTGGGCTTTTATCTTTACATTGGCTCTGTGTTTCTTATTTAATAAGACGGTTGGTTACTTCTACAGTAAAGAGTTGTCAATAGAAGCTAAATGACAAGTTTGGACTTCATGTTTTTAACATTAGCAAACAAACAAACAAAAACAAACAAACAAAAAAACATTCTCTATACTGGAGAATACAATTGACTACAGAAGTCCAGCCATGGGTCATGTTCTCTGCACCATGTTCCTAGGAGGCAGACACAAACTGGAAAACCTTGATACTGTCTGCCCATTCCACCTCTTCTACTGTAGTCACTCACTGGTGCACAAGGCAATGTTGTCTTCTTTGTTCCCTGACAGCAGCAAGTCCCATGACCACACACAGAATCCGTTTCCTCTCTGAATCATTTACAGAATCAAAGTTCAGGTATTTTTCTGAATCAGTACAAGAATCCCAACTAAATATCCTAGGGAACAGAGGTATGAATCAAAATCCTATGTCTTCTTAGGAAGACTAATAAGCTGATCTCAGACAATTAATTAAAATGTCCCCAGGCCCCATGAAACCAGAACCTAATAAATGATTTGCAATTAATTGGGCTGTGTCCTAAGAAACTCGAGTTTCCATTACTTTTCATGATTATTTTCTGCTTTTCAATTTTCTTGTTTGTGTGTTTCCTAGGGAAGCAGATTGTTGTGAAGGACTCGTGACTGCCTTGTGACAACTGTCTTTTTCCTAATCAGGACTCTAAATGCAAGACTCCAGTTTGGGGCCAAAAGACATGGGAGTGGGGGCAGAGCAGATTTCAGGGTTACCAGTGATGTCTGGTAACAGTATCATCCCTTCCAGATAGTCCACAAACAATATCTATAGCAAGTACATGTCTTAGCTTAATAAATCTGTTAAATTTATCATCCCTGGAAAGAAAATAAGAACTAAAGTCAAGGGTGTTGGTTCAACAGCTGCTCTGTCACCTGAAGTACGCTCCTTTTCTCTGCTTCTATGAGTTCATTTCCCGTTTCCTCATCAACAAAATGGAAACACCAACACTTCTCCCACAGATGCTCTAGTGATGTGAAAGAATTTTGTTAATTACAAAGATCTCAAAAATTAACTGCTGCTAGAACTCTCTTGGATTATACAGAATGATTAAAAATATTTTAAGCTTTTTTTTTAATGCATTGTATTGATCTCTTAAATGTGGTTGAAAGAGCAAAAGAGATCCTATCCCCACTGATAGTGCACTGGATATGATCTCCATCCTGAACACTGTTCCTTCAAACATCTGATTCCTCATTCTCTCCTGGATCATAAGTGTTTTTCTTTATGGAACTGGTTCCTAAGGAAACAAAAATGCTGTGCTATAGTCCATCTTTGAAAGAAAGAAATAAAACTGATGCTCCTCATCCCTCTCCAATAAGACAATGATTTCTCTACTCTCCTTGCCAGAAAAACATATACAAGTATTTCAATTACACCCACTTCTCTCTTTCTCTTTTGAATGCACTCCAAACAGACATATCTGAAAAAGTGTGAAGTGTGTGTGTGTGTGTGTGTGTGTGTGTGTGTGTGTGTGTATGTGCGTGCGTGCGCGTGTGCAGTGTCTGGACAAACCCGAAAAGGAACATGGCCTATGATTCCCTAGAGCTGGACTTACAAAGGACTGTGAGCCACCTGATGAGAGTGATGGGAACTGCACCCTGGAAGAGCAGCAAACATTCTTAACCACTGAACCATCCTTCCAGCCCCTATTCTTCTATTTTCAAGAACAGCATAAAATATGCATCCCAATTATTTTAGTTTTATTTTACTCTGTGCCTCTCTTGAGTTCCAATGTCTCTGCAAAGTCAATTAGTGGTTTTGTTATGTATCATAATGAGAATTATCTCCCAACAAATTTTCAAAGATTAAAGGAGTGTTTCACATTATTGCAGAAAATCTCACTTTAAAAATGTACAAACCAGTAGTTTCGCTGCTATAGATTGAACAGATAAGAGAAATAACAACAATCATTCACATAAAACTTAGATTCCAATGTTTCATAGCAGTACTAGTGATTACAATTAAATATTTAAAGAATGGATAAATCTATTGTGATATATATGCACTATGAAATACTATTCAGCAATGAAAATAAATAAATAACAATACATATATATATAAATAAATAAAATACAAGCTGCAGTACAGTTCACCTTATGACTATGATACCGAATGTCTCAAGTTGTGCACAATTGACTGTGTGTTTCACTCATATGGAATATTTGAAATGGCTAACCTATAGGAGTATCATATAGATTGGTAGTGGTCTAGGCTTTAGGAAGGTAGAAAGAAGATGGGGCATGATTGCTAAAGGGTAGTACTCTATTCACTTTATCCATATTGTCACACACCAAATCTCAACAGGACCACTCTTTTCAACTCACTTCACCTCAATGTCGAAAGAAAAAGAATATATTTCCAGCCTGGTATTGTTCATTTTTAGAACATCTACAAAGTGTGGACTGAGGAAATTTAATTGTCTCAAATGCAATGAAAGACCAAAAGCTTGTTAAATGTGTAAAAATTTGCATTTGAAGAAAATCAACTAGTTATTATCTCTGCCATAATTACATACATTCATCAAGTTGTTGGAATACTATGATCTCTCTATAAGGCTCTTAAGGAGAGGTTAGAATTTCATGGTGCTTTAGGGTTTCTAAGTCCCAACCCACTCACTAGTTTAATTCT
The DNA here is from genome assembly GCA_902168325.1 of Peromyscus nudipes. NCBI lineage: Eukaryota > Metazoa > Chordata > Mammalia > Rodentia > Cricetidae > Peromyscus > Peromyscus nudipes. Next base: position 55,187 of record CABHPH010154070.1, read on the forward strand.
TCAATAACTCTGTGAAGAAAACAGTATAACCAGGCAGATCTTCAGATGTCCAAATGGAACAATAACTTGATTAAGGACTTAAAACTACTTGTAGAATCAAATCCAGATGGTCTTACTGTAAGTCCAAGGTGAGCTGTGCCAGTTTTCACTGAGCATCAAGGTAAGAAGAATCTGCTGTAAGACACCGGTGATAACCTCACTCCTGGATGGTCATAGGTATTGACTTCACCTTAACCATTTTCCTACCTCTGGTATCTCCTTTGTTCTTCAGAATAGTTCCGCTCTGGGTAAAATTATGGAAATTTTGTCTGCATGCCCCTCCATTTAAGCTTTAAGGAAGTCAAGCTGTGGCAAGAAGGAAAGCTCTGCATTCAGGCTGACATGAATTCCAGTCCTGCACTAAGGCTCAGCAACTTCCTCCAACACGCTGAGCAGCAGCACTTCCTCCGTTCTCTAATCTGAAGACTGGCAGATACAATACTCATTCTGAATGGTCTTAATCTTTGCAGTTGTGATAAGAAATCCGCAACATTAGTGTGTTACCTGATATAGAGCAGACGTTACACAGCTCCTGGGATTTTTCTGTGTCTTTTCACACAATTAGGTTATCACATTTGATGATGGAAGGTACTATTGTCCCATTTTACAGATCGTCTATGAGAAAGGCTAGAATGATTTTCTGCAGCTAAGGAGATGGAGTTAGGACTATATCTCATAATGTGTGTCACAGATACATTTGGGAGCTATGACAAATGCTTTAGCTGGACTGATCCTACCCACTCTTGAAATGGGTGGCTCCTGCCCACATCCCATTCCAGGTACTCAGTGGTCCCTGTATGTCAGTACTTTTTTTCTTTTATCAGAGCAGTTTGTCTTGAAGTCCCCAGGAGTTCTTAAGATAGAAAGTCCTGGAAATACATAGGTTTTTAAATCCTTAGGGACATCCTTCTAGCAGCAGGCAGCTGCTGGATAAATGTCTTTTGGAGCAGATAATTCTGAAATATAAAACTTGAGTCCAGTTGTCCAAGCGAGAGCTATCTCAATCAAACTCCTGTTTTGTTCTTTCCTCCTGGATCACATTCTCCTCTGCTCCCTCAACCTTACATTCTGGGTTAAACTTCCAAAGAAGCAACCTGACTGAAAGGCAGTATTTGACTATGTCTTGGAAAACATAGACTCGGGTGGGAAGGAGGGGGATAGGCATCTTGATCTGTTTCCACTGGTGTTCGTACTGCACTTCTCTCTGTTTCTCCACAGGTCACCAAGATGCTGGCAGTGGTTGTAATTCTGTTTGCCCTTTTATGGATGCCCTACAGGACTCTCGTGGTTGTCAACTCATTTCTCTCCAGCCCTTTCCAAGAAAATTGGTTCCTGCTCTTTTGCAGAATTTGCATTTATCTCAACAGTGCCATCAACCCCGTGATTTACAACCTCATGTCTCAGAAATTCCGTGCAGCCTTCAGAAAGCTGTGCAATTGCAAGCAGAAGCCCACAGAGAAACCTGCCAACTACAGTGTGGCTCTAAATTACAGCGTCATCAAGGAGTCGGACCGGTTCAGCACGGAGCTGGATGACATCACCGTCACTGACACTTACGTGTCAACCACCAAGGTGTCATTTGACGACACCTGCTTGGCTTCTGAGGTAACCCTTAGTCAGAGCTGATTCATAAATGAGAAGACAGTGAATCACGGTCAGTGAGAATCTGTGCCGTTATCTAAGAGAGAGAAAACGGCCCATACTTACATGTGCTATGCTATGGAGACATCACAGGCAGGCTTGGCTTTCCTCCTCCAGGTCTTGGCCCTGCATGCTTTAAACCCATGACAGCGTTTTTTAATTTCCTTCTTTCCAAACTAGAATCACAAAAATGGAGTCTATCTGTGGAGGGGATAAATGGTGAAAACTAAAAAGACTCTTGGCTTTCATTTAATGTGGGAAATCATGCTCTTTCCTGGAGTAAGGACATTTCCATAAAATTTAGATAACAATTTAAATTCTTACCAACAATCTTATTAAGTGGGATTTCATACACACATGCTCCAAATATCTGCACATTTAGGAATTTGGCAAGATGTGATTGTTAAATGTTTAATTTGGTATTTCATTTAACAAAGTACAGTACTGTTTCATGAATATCTGAACTACATTAAAAAAAAAAAAGAACTACTCCAAAAAAAAAAAACCTAGAAACTCAAAATATCCTCAAAATTACAGACATGTGGATTTGATTTTGAAGCAAACCTAAGTTTTATTAACTCTTCATGTTTCCTGCATAATGAGTGGAATAAAGGCATACCCATTTTAAACAACTGTGAAGACACCAGCTAACACACAATGAAATTTAAATATATAGCAAGTACCAGGCTGAGTATATAAAACATGGCTTCACATTTTTCTCAAAATCTTTCAAGTCAAAATCCCCTTTGAACATTCTTGTGCATAAACTACTGAGCTGTGTCAAGTGAATTCTTCCAGCGGAAACAAGCTTAAAGTTCTGAAGCAGTTTCTGAGGTTCAGTTGTTATTTGAAATCACCCAAATTCTGGCTATTTTGCCTCAAGGTGAAGATGACCCACTCTGACTCGGACTTTAACTTGCCTGCAATTTTGTCTTTCATTCATTGTTCCCCTTTGTCATTTTTCAGACTCATTTCATTTTAAATACTTCAGATATTTTGTTTACACATTCTAAATCAAAGCACTGCAAGTCCCCTGAGTTTGTTTTAAAACTGATTTCATCCTATTATTGCTAGCTCATCTTTACGGTTTGAACTTTGACTTAGCGTTCCAGTTATTATTAGACAGGTGTGAATATGCATCTACCCAGGAGGCTTATGGGTATTATTATTATTATTTTTTTTTTTTGGTTTTTCGAGACAGGGTTTCTCTGTGTAACTTTGTGCCTTTCCTGCAACTCACTTGGTAGCCGAGGCTGGCCTCGAACTCACAGAGATCCACCTTCCTCTGCTTCCTGAGTGCTGGGATTAAAGGCGTGCGCCACCACCGCCTGGCGGGTATTATTTTAATCCTCTTCAAATAACTCACCCACTGGGATACAGCCAGTCAGATATTGAAGACTATAAATTGGCCTTGGTGATAGTCTCATAGTCATTAATTTTTAATAGTTGGGTCAAAAAGCCATATTTTTAAGTGCCCCATAAAGTTGGTACTTTTTCACCTCCAGTCTATATTTTTAGTTTATGGTGTTTCTTTGAAACTTAACTGACAATGATTATTAACCCTTTAAACCTTCTTTAAAAAGAATATATTGGCCTCATGGAGACTCCGTTATCTAGAAACCATTCTAGGTATGCTTGTATGAAATCTTCCTCATCTACTCCTTCCACAATATCAATAAAAAGATGTCAAATATTTACAGAAAGTACCAGAAGTCTAGCTACATAACACTAAGCAATCTATTTTAATTCAATTTCTATTGTGCATTAATTATTATTATTGGAGTAATATAATATAATATAATATAATATAATATAATATAATATAATATAATA
>CABHPH010154070.1:58709-72547 GCA_902168325.1 Peromyscus nudipes
TATAATATAATATAATATAATATAATATAATATAATATAATATAATAATATTGGAGTATTATTGGAAATAGTATGACCCAACCTCAGATCACATATGTATATGTTTAGGTACAAAGAAATACACACCCACGTGTGCATAAATTTAAATTTATTGCAAAATAGAATTGGAATATATTAGACCTCCTACATTAAGGAAAGGAAATACTATTATTGAACATTTACTATGTCTTTGACACACTGGTAGATACTTATGCACCATTATCTCAATTACCATGTCTTGACAAGTATCCATGATGTTTTCCTAAAGAGTGTGGCCACTACAGAGAGAAAATGTTTTTTTTTTCCCTTTTGTAAAGTTGACAGTCAAATTCTTGTGACCCAATGGGCCACACACATACACACACACACACCAAACAAACAAACAAACAAACAATATCAGATATTGAAAACAACATGTTTTATGTAATATACACATAATAAAATGCACTCTTCTGACCTTTGAACATTTAATATATAGCCTCAGTTTCCCTTTTTTAATTTTTGAAAAGTTGTTTGCTCTGCTTGCTTTTTGACTACATAAGAAATTCAAAAGAACTCAGTCCGTAGTGTTCCAACTTTAAAGAAAATGCCATTATAAAAGCAAACGTTTCTGCGGAAAGTCCAATACCTAGCTGAATTTACACAAAGGAGGTATAACTTTCTAAAGTATTCAATATTGTGCTACATTAACTCATAAAGTATCTCCATAGACAATCAAAACTATATATCATCAAATGGAAGCTAAAGGGCTAAATTAAAATTTGCTGATGTGGTGGAATAATCTTATTACGAGACTCCCCGAAGCTCCTGGAGTGGTTGTATTATTTCCAGTTCTGTTAATTGCAAAGGGACTTTGGGGAGGTCACACACCTGAGAGAAGTGGACAAAGGTGAACGGATAACAAAAGCAAACATAAACCTTCTCTTAGGATTTCCTCCCCTGTAGGGTCAAACTTTCAAAGTCTGACATAGATCATGAGTATTCTACATGCTGAAGATAAGTAGGAAAAATTCAAATTTTATAAACATGTCTAATAAGTCGAAGAAATGCACAGAATCATGTGTACACCTTGATCATCTACCAAAAGTGATGGGCTGTTTGTGTGAACGGCTTAGTAAATCCATGAAATCTAGCTAGGTTTTTAGTGGACAGTGGAGTTGTTTTTATGGAGAGTATGTGTCTTAGGAAAGCAGGAGCTACACTGTTCTGGTCTCATCTTTTAAAAAGTGGATTGGGGGGAGGGTGAGGAGGGGGCAGGAGGAGGGAGGACAGGGGAATCCGTGGCTGATATGTAAAATTAAATTAATTATAAAATTAAAAAATAATAATAATAAAGTTAAAGAAATTTTTTTTTAAAAAAAAGTGAAACCTGCCGGGGGGGGGGGAGTGGCACACGCCTTTAATCCCAGCACTCGGGAGGCAGAGCCAGGTGGATCTCTGTGAGTTCGAGGCCAGCCTGGGCTACCAAGTGAGTTCCAGGAAAGGCGCAAAGCTACACAGAGAAACCCTGTCTCGAAAAAACTAAAAAAAAAAAAAAAAAAAAAAAAAAGTGAAACCATTAGTGATGTCATTCTAAATTACTTTAAATCTATAAAAAGGTTGTTAGGAAAAATAAGTTTTAAGAGGAAAGTAATTTAAATTATTAACCCATGATTTGATTAATTTTACAAATAACACATTCAATATTATTTTCCTTTCGATTCAACTCCAAGAGGGGATGGGATGTTGCATGTGAAGTCAGGAAGCCATACGTGAGCGAGAGAATACTCAGGAGCATGTAGTCAATCCCAAGTTGAAGAAACATTTCAAATATTTAGACTCCCTCTGGCGACAAGGGTACAAACTTGAGTCACTGAAGCAATTTATCATGGATTTCCTCAGCTAGTAATGAATAAATAGCCACCAAAACAAAATTGAACTGAACAACTCTAAAGTGTTACCGTAGCACATGAAAGGAAGCTTGTAGAACCCTCTGTTGGTAATGGTGTCTCCCCTTTCCCACCTCCCAAGCTCTCATCCTTCCACAAATATCACTTTGCTCAGAGCAGGAAAACTTGGCTAACTTCCTCAAAGAGTAAACGTGAATTTGAACTATCTTGTACAAATGTTCTGTTGAATATAATATGTATAGGCAAATACTACACAAATTCTGATTCTTATAAGAATCTCCATTAATTAATGGAAAAACTGGTCTGTTGCTTCTAAAATTCCTATGTAGGTCTGTGATGATTTACATAGTAGGACTAATGTAGAATTGAGTTGTTTAATACGGCTTGTTTTCTTCACAGAATAGAGACTTGACATTTCACAAGCTTTAGTCAGAAACTAGAAAAAAACATTAAATATATATAAAACCATTGCTAAAATTTTATGAGAGAAATACGAGTCTTTCTATTCTTGTAAAACTCATACCCAAATGAAAGAAAGCAGATCTGCATGATATAATCTCAAGATGCAACTCTTAGGCAGTATTTAGAATATAGTTAGAGTCATCAGAACATTAGCCAAAAACAGTTTTTAATAGTCTACTTGAAAATTCCTAAGATAACTTGATAGAAGGATTACTTACATACTCTATTTTTAATGGACTATGATCAGAAGTAACTGTTTTAACTCTTATTTTTACTTACCACAAAAATAAAAAAAGCCATAAAGGACCCTGGAATGTTTTCCTTGTATGTTTATTTCATAAATATGATTTCAAATCATTCAGCACTGTTAATCAGGGGAGTTATGTATTGGGAAGCAGTTCACTATTAAGATTTTCAACAGCAAATGGACCACATTGACTGACAAGTTTAATCCATATCATTCTTAATTCAATACCTAAATAATCTCCTTTGATAAGAGTGATCATGGATGTCTGTATTCAGTGTTGTCAGATCAAACAAAATATAAATTGCATTCTTTTATACCAAGCAAATTCATGCTAACCAAATAGAATGTTTATTTCATATTTTGAGAATCATATCTAGAAAAATGGAAAAGTCTGGAACATATAATACCTATTAAGATAGTACATTGTCCAAAACTATCAAATCTGGATGTAATAAGACAAGAAAGGAATTTAGTGGCCAATAAACCACATAGTCACATAATGATGACTTTTAGTCTTGATAGAGGTCCATACTATAGACTCTCAACTGGAATAAAGGAAATGTGAAGGACATTGAAAGTTATACTAAGAGACTGAAATAACTGGTAGGGTTATTCAGCATTCCTGCAAGCTTAAAAGTGACTCTTTCTTTCTTTACAGAAGAATGGACCCCATTCTTGTTCATATGACTGTTCTTTGACTGCCAAACAGGAGAAAATATGACCTTCCTCAATCTTGGATTGACATCTTGGATTGGTATTAATACAAGTGAAATATTTCCAGAAAAGAAACAAGTACAATATGACTCAGAATAAGGTGGTTCCAACTGACCAAAAGCCTTCATTCAGAAGTCAGTAAGGACATCATGATACCAAAATGGCACAGGATGGCACAATAAGAAAGCGAACATTTAATCCCTAGCCATGAGTAGAAGCCACTCCTGTTTTATATACATAAAAATTACTGAGGAGTTTATCTTAACGTGTGCTTTGTTTGTCTCTGTCTTGAGAAATTATCATTTCCTGGGTGACTCTGAGCACAGCCTGAACACCACTTTGTTCTCAGCCTCCACATATTTCCTTCAGGAATCTTGAACACTGAATAACTTTGAATAAGCAAATAAACAGAAAAATGCCATTAGGACAAGTTCACCTCATCTCTGTACCCCACAAATTAAACTCAGATGATGACTTTGATGATGACTTTCTGTTGAATGAATGAATAAGTAAATCAATGAATCTCCAACTAAGAAATACGACCTGAAATCTTCATGATGCCTGATTTTTCCATAGATTTATCTTTACAATTGTGTAACTTGTTTATTGTTTGTTTTCATTGCGTTAAGCCATTCTCCTAGCTCATTAAAATGTACTATAATTGTGTTGGATGATGGTGACAACCATCCCTTGTATATATATTATAAGCGCAAACTTCAATAGTACCCTCATATCTCTCATCTAATTTAATACTGATGAAGATTTAATACATTGTATGTTCAGAGAGTGAAAACATATTATCACTGAAATGTGAATAAAATGAACAAAATGTGTAGAGTACATGGTAGAAAGACAAGTTATATGATTTCAGACTACAAACATTAGAATTTTTCCTGGGGAAAAGATTATCAGTGGGTCCTAGAATCATTAGAAGGACTTTATAAAGAACCTTGGATTTCTTTTAAGGATAGACTTGGTTTAGATAGTTAAGAAAAGACAATCCATATAAGAGAACGGAGATGAATAAGCTCAGGATAAGAAGAATCAACTCTGGATATTAAGGCTGTGTTTTGAATAAGTTCAGGGTAAAAAGAATCAACTCTAGATATTAAGGATATATTTCCAGTGCAGCATGATTCGTCAGGGATTAGTTTAAGCAAGCAACTAGTAAAAAGGAAAGGAAGAGAAATAAAGTACTTTCTGATGCTTATATTTGATGAGAAATATTCATCCAGACACAGTAGGTAGATGTGTATATAAGCTACTGTGTATTTTCTAAAACTTGTGAATTTCATTACTATCTACAGAAAATATAGTATACTATTTGTCTTCTATGTGTTATAATTATGAAAGTATTCTTAAAGTCATAATTTTCCAAGTAAAAACTATATTGTATATGTGTATATCTTTTCTATAGCACATTGTCATCATATATGGGGAAATATTTATTTCTGTATATGATTCAGAGTTCCTTAACAGCCGTGCAGTTATCCAGTTATGCTAAACATAGAGATCAAAGCTAGTTCATAGGCCCTTCGTGAACCTAAGCATCCATATTAAATGTGAAACTGAAAAGCAGTGAATAGTTTTATACTCCCACGACCTGCTGACTTGCATGTTGCTGACATCATGCTGCTGAATGCTTTGGTTTCCTTGTACCAGCTGTAGAGAGCTGTACGCTGACTCATCTCATTGCTTGGAAGTTAACCATTGTGTCCATGTGGACGAAGATTCTTCTCTAAGAAAGTGCAGTATTATGTGTCCTCTCTACAGTGGGAAACTATTTGTGTATGTGTATGGTGAGAAATAAAGCGTCAAACTGAAAGATCCAGGTCCTTTGGTTTCTTTTCTTTGAAATCATTCTATTTTGGTGTAGCTTGACTCTAAACCATTTACCCCAAACATTTCATTTTGATACATTGCTATTTGGCATGTACCACTGATTGTTTTTCCAGCTAATTATAAGTAAATGCACAAATAGATACTTTTCAATTTTAATAAGAAATTTAATGTGTATTGGATCAAAAATGACTAACTTATCATGTCATCCATGATTACACTGACATTAATGAGTTCATTTTATGTTAATATTAGATGAGGAAAAATCACAGTTATTAACAAATAGTTGAAATTTGGGAAGCTGCTTGAAGTAGTTGCTTCAAATATTTCTTATTGTTGCTTTTACAACAATAGCAAATTATACTCAAATCTTTGTGTGTAAAGCAGATTGCCCTGATATTCTTTCAATTCCAAATAATCTCAGACAGGGTTGTAACTGGTGAAACAGGTTTGGCCAGTACCTAGAACACTCCACCAGCAAAGAGATAAAATGCATTTTGGCATATGAAAGGAAATTCTTTCAACTTTGTTTGGATGACCCCATTCTTTCACAATTGAACACAGATGTTTAAGTGTGTGTGTATGTGTGTGTGTGTGTGTGTGTGTGTGTGTGTGTGTGTGTGTGTGTGTATACTTGAAGCATTGTAATTTTCAGAGGGCAAAAGAAGATTAATTTAGATGCTTCAAGATTATCAATCACTAATACTATTCACCATTCAAAGAATACTTTCCTATATTGTGATGTGTAACACCTTAAGCTTTAGAAGTTTTCAATTGTCTAAGGTAATTAGCTTCATGAGATTTTACCAAGTTATGTATCTCCTTTTCTAGACCTGAAAATGTCAATAAAAGATGATGAAAGCACATTTTTACTCACCAAGGTCACCCAAGTGCAGTCATCTGCTCAGTATCTGGGACATGGTGGACCTTTCAAGAACTTTTTGTCAGTGGATGAGAATAAATGGACTTATTAAAGAAGTAATTTTAATGAAGATGAAACATTGCATATGATACATACTAACTATAGTGTAGATTCCCCACAGACACCAAGAAGCCTTAGGACTCCTCAGAATCAAATAACATCCACTTATCCATAATAAACTGAAATTAACTTCAGCTTAACAACTTAATTATATGTCCTCTGACATGAAAGCTGTTTGCCTTTTCTATCCCTTTCTCACAATGCCCTTTTGGCTGACATATCTGTTGTAAAAGGTAACATTTATTATGTCATTGCGAATCAGTATATATTAGTAGTGGCAGCACCTTGTGGTGTCTTGTGCACCAACTTCATTATGATTCTGTGGTTTCATCACGGCTGTAGTAGACAAGTTCACACACACTGCAGTTCTTCCCTGTTGAGAAAAGTGAGGTGACAGCCTTGTTGGCCAACACATGGCTCAAAGCTATGGAAAGCCTTCAGTATGAACATAGATAGCCCAGAGTTTCAAGGGAATTAAGACACATGGGGAAAGCAGTCAAACAGTGAAAGATGAAACCCAGTGGGGAAATGCCCTCATCTTCTGGTGGAATACTTCTGAAGTGTCTACGTGGCTGAGCTTCCACTGTCCATACTGGAAACAACCCCCAAACACTCTCCTTTCTTTTTTATCTGACTGCCCTAACTCCTTTTCCTCTGCTTTCTAAATAACCTCCAACACAAACCATTGGTTTCCAAATGCTTCTTTCATTATTTACTTTATGGCACCATCAACAATCAATGTTATGACATTTTTAAGTTTTAAATTTAACTGTGTTCTCTTCACTATCGCTAATGGAGCCTATGAATATTTGACTCTTGGAGACTGTAATCATTACATATATAATGGAAAACCATGACTTATGAATGAACTAAAGGGGTTAAATTACATTAAAAAGTAGCCTTAAGATATCTGGCCATAGTACGTATGTTTTTTCAATGGAGTATCAAGAATGAGATAATACACTGAAATCAAGCTATTTTCATCCAAACTGAATACTTAGTTGGGCTATGTCTCACTTTCTAACTAAGATGCTTTCCTGAAAATATAAAGCATGATAATAATAATAATAACTATTATTATTATTTTACTTAATTTTTTCTGGTTTAGAATAATGGTAATAGTTGGAACTATCTGTATATCTAAAATTATCCAAAAGAATATGCTGGCTAAAAGACAAGCAAGCAAACAAAAATATTAGCATTGGATGTCCATTAAGTTCCATCTAGAATTTTCCCCTATAAGCTCCAAAATTATTTTAGCACCAAGATAGATATTTTTAAACATTAGCCAAATGGCAGAATTATGCAAACCTTTTTTTCAAAATGACTAACAATGTTCCTAACTGTCAAACACAATTTAAGTGCAGCGAGTCAGGATCTTTGTGGATGGATTGTACTTCAGTAAGTTGGCTCTGTATTTTTTATGTAGCAGCATAAGCCAGGAAAGATCTCATAATAAAACTAGTTCCCCTGTCTCACAGAATTTTCAGAAGTATAAAATAATATTAAATAAAAAGAAAATAAAATTTCCCTTCACTCCATACATATATTACTCATCAATCAACATACATGATGTGTCCTCTATATGACCTTGGGATTTCTTACATTCTCAAAAGCTGGAAAGTAACTTAAATGAGTTTATAATGACTCTGATTTTGCCATGATGTCCTTAGAAAATTCCACACTGATGATTAAAAAGAGGTGTTTAAATTTTTGCTTCATACTCCAAACCTTAAATTACATCCTGAAGAAGGTCTATTAATTGTGGTAATTTTCAAGTTTTATGGAACACTAACTCTAACTACTGGACAAAAAAAAAATCTGAAAAGCAATTGGTGGTAGCAATGTGCACAGTATTTGAGACCTGTTTCTTATCATTGAACAAAGTTGTACAGAAACATCTAGAAATGTTACTCCTAACCAGGTTGACTTAGGCAAGAAAAATAAAAATTATTTTTTAAATCAAGAATTAGTGAAAATGCTTCCAAATAACATGTACTGTCTTGGATTTATTGCATAAAAGGAAAGGTTTTTCACATTTGATATTAAAGTATTTTATATGAATAAGTTACTCATGATCAATCTTTTTCTCTGGGCTGAATCCCATTGGCCACCAGAAATGCTTGAGATAACTGAAAGAATCAGCACTTTCACTTAGAAGGCGTAATATAAAAACGAAAAGAATGCAGAAACAAAATATCCACTGCCAGATGGAATTTGCTGATCTTTCTTACATGTTGAACTTCTGGGCTGTAGCTCACAATCGTTCTTATGATTGCTGACATGAGATGGCAAGGAAGATGGTTACTATGAATTGCTCTACCTTATTTTGTTATGTCGCTTACATAAGGTTGGACCTTTTATAGAAATTAATATGGCTGTGTCTTATAATTGGTGTTACATAATCAAATAGAGTAATATAATGGAGACACGGAAAGATTGAGGTGCTGTATCAAAACTGACACCTGCAGGAAGCAGGATGGCAGGATAGCGCCTCCTGACTCAACCTTCCTCTTCCCAGAATTCTCTTTGTTTATCCCACCTATACTTCCTGCCTGGCTACTGGCCAATCAGCAGTTTATTTATCAACCAATCAAAGCAACATATTCACAGTATACAGAACTTCCCACAGCAAGCTGATTTCTGATGAATGCTTGACTTGCTAATGCTAGCCTTTCCTCTCTATGTATCAATTAGGCTACTCCAGTAATCTCTAATGGGTTTTCTGAGCACTTGATTATATGATATTTTGTTATCTATCTGATGCTTCTATATGATAGTCTCTATTCTTTATTTTGCTTGCTATATGCTTAATAAACTTACTCATTCAAGTGCAGCTACAAGATCATTCTGTGCCTTACAAAACAGCATTTATTATTTCGAGATTGAACATTATCTTTGCTTAGAACAATTGGCTGAATTGAGATTAGCAAATTGCTCTCTCTCCTGGCTTATGTGCTTTGTCTCCAGGTGGTAGCTAGTGGCTAGCTTCTTCCTCTTGTCAGACTTAAATTTCACTTTCAATCATCCTAGTTCCATTCTCCTGCCCAACACACAACAGGTCAGGATGTTTATCTTTTTCTTTCCTCTTTTTTTTTAATTTAAAAGTTTTTTTTTTCATTTTACATACCAATCACACTTCCTCCTCCCTCCCCTCTTCCTGCCCCCCCCACACCTCCCCTAACCCCATCACCTCAGAGAGGGAAGTCAACAAAGTCTGGCATATCAAGTTGAGGCAGGACCAAGATTCTCCCCCCATATCGAGTCTGAACAAGATGTCCCTCCACAGGAATGGACTCCAAAAAGCCAGTTCATGCACTAGGGATAAATCCTGGTCCCACTGTCAGGGACCCCAAAAACTGCCCAAGTCACACAACTGTCACCCACATTCAGAGGGCCTAGTTTGATCCTATGCAAGTTCCCCAGCTGTCAGTCCAGAGTCCATGAGCTCCAGTTAGCTTGGGTCAGCTGTCTCTGTGGGTTCCCCATCATGATCTTGACCCCCTTGTTTGTATATTCCCTCCTCCCTATCTTCAACCCCAGTCCAGTGCTCAGCTGTGGATCTCTGCATCTGCACCTGCATCTGCTTCCGTCAGTTACTGGATGAGGCTTGTAGCTGGAAGTTTTCCTATGTCCCATCCGGTCTGTAGCTGTTCAGACCCAAGTAAACACACAGAGGCTTATATTAATTAAAATTGCTTGGCCATTAGCTCAGGATAACTACTGATTAGCTCTTACACTTAAATTCAGCCCATTTCTGTTAATCTATATGTCATCACATATTCCGTGGCTTTAGCTGTGTGCTATTACATGCTGCTCCCTGGACAGCAGGCTGGCATCTCCTGACTCAGCCTTCCTCTTCCCAGAATTCTCCTTGTCTGCTTATCTCACCTATACTTCCTGCCTGGCTACTGGCCAGTCAGCATTTTATTTATAAACCAGTGTACAAATGCATTATCCCACAGCAAAGGCTCTATGATGACAATTAGGGTATTCACCAATCTGATTACCAGGGTAGGCCAGTTCAGGCACCCTCTCTCTTAGCTGGGGTCACGGGAAGCTTTCTTATGGAATCAATTGATTCTTTAATGACTTTTCTTTGTCAGATTGAGTTAAAGTGTGCCAGACAGTCAGACAGCAAACAACTGAGCATCCGCCTTGCTTACTTAAAGGCTTCATTTTAATGTGGATAGTTAATCTTGGCATACTTCTTCCTGCTACTATCACTAACAGTTTACTTTCTAGCAGTTTCTTCAACCTTGTCTCTGTTGCTTTTCCCACATCCTTCATCATCCCCCTCACCCCTCTTTGAATAAACCAGTTTACTCAGCATACTGCCTTCCAAGAAACGAAGTTTCGCATTTATTTTGTTACTAGGGGAAATCATTTTTTGAGGCTTCCATTTCTGAAACAATCTAAAACAAAGTTTCTCAGTCATCAGATGCAAATATGAAATAGCAGAAATAAAACAAGGTAATAATTGTCAATAATGTGATATAAACTCACAGGGCCCCCAGAAACAAAAGGTCAATGCTTCTGTTTTCAAGTGAATGAAACTTAAGGTCCCAAATATGCAGTTGAACTGTCTGAGATAGAAGCAAATACGGTTTGGTTTCCTTTGTCCTTCACCATCCTATAGATACTAATTAAGTCATATTAATATTAATGGGCAGCTTTGCCAATAATCCAATAACCTGTCTAACCAGGGAGCTTTGGCTTCTCCTTCACCTTTTCCTTCCATGCCCTAGAAATAAAACACATATGCAAAACCTGACCCAGGAATAGCACTTCCCAGTTGCCTGGCTTCTGGTTCCACCCCAAAACAGTTAAGTGCAGCTTTGGTCCAGGAATTCTTTTCTGACCTCAGAAACACAAAGGTTTCCCACTTCCAAGAAGAATTGCATGCATTTCCCTGTCCTACACATCATAGCCCTCCTATTGCTTTCTGTGTCCTGATCTTGTTTGTGTATACTGAGGCAGAAAATTAGTGTGAGCAAAACCTACTGGCAATGAGTAAACCTGGAGTCCCCAGGCCTCAGGGCAGGCACAGTGGCGCTCCAGGGAGTAAGAAAGCGGCTTGTGACACTATAAACTCCATGTAACAGACAGCATGTGCAAGAAAGCCTGCACTATACAAATGACTCTGAAATGTCCAGCCTGTATACTAAAAATGTCTCCATCCTTTGTGCAGCACCATTGTTTTATTCCCTCCCTTTCTCTTCGCTCCTGTCTGCTTCCCAGAAGTATACTGTTTCTTGGAAAACGATCTCTGTTTCTGCTGTAACTGAGTGTTGCTGTTCAAGTCTTTGTTCTGGGACACAAAAACCTGGAAAGCCCAGCAGGTATCTGCAGGTGTCAATAACCTTATTTTTTATATCTTGTGGAACAATGATTTCTATGAAAACAGGCTCTCCATTTCCACCAACAATTGCTCTCTTTCTAGACAATGGAACACAAGCTGGACCCAGCCTCTTCCATCTCTTCTAATTCTCAGTCACTAAATTCTCACCTTTACTATATTTTTTCTCTTGACACAAGCTAACCTGTGAATGTAACAGAAGGCCCTGGCCCACCTGAACAGTGGACTGGTCTAACAGATGGGTGCAGTGAAAATGGGGTGGGGGAGGTTCAGACCTGTAATCTAGCTATTCGGGAGGTTGCAACAAGAAGATTACATGTTTAAGGCTTGCTTGGGCGAATTAGTTAGACCCTTAAATATAAAGGGAAGTCATTCAGAGGATCCTGAATTCAGTCCTCAGCACTAAACAAAAAGAAAAGCCCCCTTATGTTTCTCAATCCTAAGTGGTCAGCCCTAAACTTTATATGTATGTATGTATATATATAAATATGTATATATATAAAGTTTTATATATGTGTGTATGTATATATATGGATGTGTGTGTATATGTGTATATGTACGTATATATGTATATATATATGGGGCAATACTAATTGGATTCAGTAGGTTGTGTGTATATGTATGTGTGTGTGTGTGGTATAACAATAATAATCATTAAGTGAGAAATCTTTAATTCAAGGGTGTTTGGGACATGGGAGGAGTTGAAGGGGGAAGTAGAAATGATTTATAATGTACTCATGTATGAGCATCTCAAAAAAATTAAATTAAAAAAATTGAACACAAACAAAAGTTTTAGAATTTCACAAGTTATAGCAGACCTTGAAACCAGAAGAGTTTATGTTGTCATGGGATTTTGAGTTTCATTAGCAGTATTTGGGTAGATCTATAATCATCAAAATAAAACATCTATTTGGAAAACCCAGAAAAAGAAAGAAAGGGGAGAGAAGAAGAAGAAAAGGAGGAGAAAGAGAAGGAGGAGGAGAAAGAAAGGGAAGGAGGGAGAGCGAAGGAAAAAAGAAAGAAGAAATTCATAAAGAAGATAAGAGAAAAAAAGAATTCGTTTTACTGTTGTACTGAAAATAGATGTTTAAGGATTAAGCAAATGTGTCACTTATTTTATTTATTTTCTCTGGGGAAACTGAATGGACAAGGCTTAAGATAAAGAAAACATAATGGAACTCCCTAATGCATTTAATGTGGGTTCAACTTCGCTCAAAGGAGAAGCATTGATACAACCTATGGCATCATCCGTCAGGGCTTCAAAATGACTCTCCATCCCCAACGGCATCAGCTGGCATGGGGGTGATGAGAGGGAATCCAGAATGATACATATTTGGTTATCACCAGTCTAGAAATAACCAGAAAGGAAAAAATATCCACTTATTGAAAGCAAGTGATATCAGAAAGTGCTAAGGTGGAATTCTGGGAGATTTAGCTGCTAAGATCTTTAATGCCAATAAATTCAGACGAATTTATCCTGCTTTTCAGCTGCTCTTTTGAGAGCCTTGGGACTGGACTGAGATTATAAAGCACGCTGCCCCACAAACCTAAAACTGCTGAACCTTGTCTGTGCACTTGGAGAGAGGCCACAGAGACCACACTACTACAATCATCAGCTGCTGGGGTCATAAAATTCAGGTGCACGGTGAGAGGCTGTGGAATTCTATTTCCATGGCTTAGAGCCTACCAGACGACCCATTTTGTCCTTTCACGGGGTAGCAGGAATTAGTGAGAACTAGACCTTCTCCTGCATTTTTATTAGCAAATAAACAGTGCCCCAAAGAAGCTTCATCTCAGCTTGTACATGCAAATCACAGAGCACAGCTCAACCTGATTCCCCAAGCCCAATAAGAGCAGGGGCAAAATCCATTCTTTAAATGGAATCCTCGAAGCTGATTTCCCTTTTTGCTTATTACCTCTCCCAGCAGAACTTCCTCAGCAATTAAAGGTATTGAATTCAGGCAGAGGGCCTGCTACACAGACAAAATCACACACAGAAATCTGGGAGACACACACAGCAGCAGCAAGTACTGTAATTAAGAAAATTATTTTTATGCTTTTCTGTGAATACTAATGAGTGAATAAATGACCTAGTGATGTGGCCTCTTCATTACTTAAACTGGCAGATGGAGGAAGGGCACTGAATTCTTGAGGAGATACAAGATGACTTAGCAGGAGAAATGGAGTGAGGTGCCAAGTCCTCTCGTTAAAGAGAGAGGCCTGACTGTAAAGTAGAAGACACAAATGCATAAGCTTTAGTGCAGTTGCTCATGCGTTATCCGGGGTCAAAGGAGGAAACATGGCAGA
>CABHPH010154071.1:0-16648 GCA_902168325.1 Peromyscus nudipes
AGGTCAGGAGGAGCTGGCAGGTCAGGAGGAACTGGGAGGTCAGGAGGAGCTGGGAGGTCAGAAGGAGCTGGGAGGTCAGGAGGAGCTGGCAGGTCAGGAGGAGCTGGCAGGTCAGGAGGAGCTGGGTTCAAACTCGACTTTATTTCACCGCATGTGTGATCTTGATCAGCTCACTTTGCCTGGAATTTGTCAATTGAGAAGTGGATTTCCAGCCTCCTCCCAGGAACCTTACAGGACAGGACAGCACCAGAAAATAGACTGTAAAGCATGTTGCAAACTCAGATTGCCATCCATCAGACACTCACTGTACACTTCCTGGTGCTATTATCGCAAGTTATAAGAACGGGAAACATTATCCTACCAATATTCATTTCCAGCAAAAGGAATCTCTATTGAAATCATCCACTTTCACTCCTTTTCACCTCGTAGTGAAGAGTTACTGCGGGGAACAGGAATGAAGGAAATCAAATCCCTAGGCACAGACTCCACTTGATTTTGCCGCTGGTAACTTCACAAACAACTCTCCTTGCCACATGGGGTCAGCAGGTCAGCAGGGCCTGCCTGAGAGTTATGTCGTTTCCATTACTTGTGGGAGAATCTAGGAGAAGTTAGGGATATAGAACCAGATCAGAAAGAAAGGTCCACAGAGGGAAACAAATACTACTAGGTCCCGTAGGGTAGTGCTATAAATTTAAAAAGAAAGGACGTTGATAAATGAAACGTGTTATAGGTAGTAACCTATGTGCATTTTCTTCTGTATTACATTTAGTGGGGGGGGTGCTCGTGTACGTGCACTTTGGGAGTCAGAGGATAACTTAGAGACTCATTTCTCTCCTTCCACCATCTGGGTCTCAGCAAGTGGTACCTGCTGGGCCATCTCACTAGACTTGATTTTCCTTTCTCTCCCTCTCCCTTCCCCTCTCCCTCTCCCTTTCCCTCCCCTCCCCCCCCCCCCCCCCCCCCCCCCTCCCCCACATCTCTCTCTCTCTCTCTCTCTCTCTCTCTCTCTCTCTCTCTGTGTGTGTGTGTGTGTGTGTGCATGTGTGTGTGTGTGAGTATGTGTGTGTGTGTGTTTATTGGGGGCTAGGGAGATGGTGCAGTGTGTAAGTGTTTACTGTGTGAGCCTGCAGACCTAAATTCAGACTCTCAGTGCCTGTGTAAAAAGCTGGGTCCGGCTGTGTGTGCCTGTGTCCGCAGGGCTTTGGGCCGGCAGAGACTGGGTGGCGGCTGGGGCTGACTGGCCAGTCAGACTCGCCAACATGCAAAAAGCCCCAGGTTCAGTGAGAGACTGTCTCAAGTGGATAAAGCAGAAAGCCACTGCGCAGAACACTAAACATGCTCTTTTGACCGTCTCACACATACACATGTGTGTGCACGCGCATGTGCACACACATGCACACACACACGTGCACACACACACACACACACATAGTTTTTACTATGCATGCTATGATAAATGTCCATGATAGAAAAGGTGATTTATAGACTTAAGTCAATACTATTCTACAATTCTATCATCTTGTGATAGTGACATTATTTTTGTTTTTGTTTTTCTTTTTTTTTTTCTTCTTTTTTCAGAGCTGAGGACCGAACCCAGGGCCTTGCGCTTGCTAGGCAAGCATTCTACCACTGAGCTAAATCCCCAACCTGTTTTTGTTTTTCAAGACAGGGTTTCTCTGTGTAGTTTTGGTGCCTGTCCTGGATCTCGTGCTGTAGACCAGGCTGGCCTTGAACTCACAGAGATCCACCTGCCTCTGCCTCCTGAGTGCTGGGATTAAAGGTGTGTGCCACCACCGCCAGGCTTGATAGTGACATTATTGTTTTCCTATTTTTACAGATACTTTCCCATATCTGTAAGCATAGATGCATCCTAAATGGATCCACTTAGGGTGAAATTGATGGGTCTCTCACCAAGCACCAGGAAAGCATTTGAGAAATTCAGAACCAAATGAGGAGCAGTTACTTATGTTAATAGGAATAATCAGGGATGACCCAGCCTTCATTTTTAAAATTTTTCCTACTCTTTTTTTCCATAAAGAATGTAGGTGAGGAGGCTGGAGAAGTGGCTCGGAGGTTAGGAGCACTTGTTGCTCTTCCAGAGGACCTGGGTTCAGTTCCCAGCACCCACGTGGTGGTTACAACCATCTGTAATTCCAGTCCCAGGGGTTCTGATGCCCTCTTCTGACCTCTGTGGGCATCAGGCACATACATGATGCACATACATGTGTGCAGGCAAACACTCATACACATAAACTAAATAAATCTAAAAGGAAAAAAATTTTTAAGAGTATAGGGGGACTGGAGAGATGGCTCAGAGGTTAAGAGCACCGGCTGCTCTTCCAGAGGTCCTGAGTTCAAATCCCAGCAACCACATGGTGACTCACAACCATCTATAGTGAGATCTGGTGCCCTCTTCTGGTGTGCAGGTGTACATGCAGGCAGAACACTGTATACTGTAATAAATAAATCTTTAAAAAAAAATAAAGAATATAGATGACCAGGGGGTGGTAGCACACACCTTTAATCCCAGCACTTGGGAGGCAGAGGCAGGAGGATCTCTGTGAGTTCAAGGCCAGCCTGGTCTACAGAGTGAGTTCCAGGACAGCCAGTGCTACACAGAGAAACCCTGTCTCAGGAAAACACACACACACACACACACACACACACACACACACACACACAAAAGAATATAGATGAAGCAGGGTATGGTTGAGCATACCTGTAATCCCAGCACTGGGAGACAGAGCTGGGAAGATCATGAATTCAAGGTTATCCTTGGCTAGATTGCTAGTTCCAAGCCAGCCTATGCTGCATGGGACCTTGTTCCCAAAGCAGATGTGAGTGACTTCTGTGATAAAAATTAATAAATTCAATTATCAAATTTTAAATAGTCCAAATGATTATAAAAAGAAGGAGACCCACATGTGGCGCTAAAGAAGCCCAGAGGTTACTTGCACGTGCAGAAGGTTAAGGGGAGGCTGGGGCCCAGGAAATTCCCTCTTCCTCAGTTTCCCTTTCTTACCCATTCTCTAGAAAATGATGAAGGACAACAACTTGGTCCGCCACCTGGATGCCTGTGAGACCATGGGCAACGCCACGGCCATCTGCTCAGACAAGACAGGCACGCTGACCACCAACCGCATGACCGTGGTACAGGCCTACGTCGGCGATGTCCACTACAAGGAGATCCCTGATCCCAGCTCCATCAATGCCAAAACCATGGAGCTGCTGGTCAACGCCATCGCCATCAATAGCGCCTACACCACCAAGATCCTGGTAAGGGAGCGTGGGAGCATCCTCCATAGTGGAGCACCTGATTCAGCTGCTGAGTCAGAGGCTCACAAAACGGGCAGCTCGGCCCTTAACTTTCTACTAACATGGCTGCAATGTTTGTGAAACCAAAAGAAACTATCACTGCTAGTTATGACTGGTGATTGCTGTGATTCAGATATTTATTTTTAATCCTTGCCATTGACCCCCCCCAAGACACACACACACACACATACACACACACACACACACACACACACACACACTTTAAAAATAAACACTTTTTTCGAGACAAGGTTTCACTCTGTAGCTCTAGCCTGGGACTTGGAGATTCACCTGCCTCTGCTTCCTGAGTGTTAGGATTAAAGGCCTGTGCCACCACTTCCAGCCATAGTTGGTTAGCTTTTGCCACACATCCAACTACTCCAAGTCAGAGCTCAGAGCAGCTGTACACAGTAGGCATTCTGTGTGGACACACTCCAGGCCCCCACTGATTCAATCAACACTGGCTTGGAAATATGCAGAAGAGGACTGGGGAACCAGCACAGGTGGGGTGACTGCCTTGCAAACACAAGGACCTGAGTTCAATACTCAGACTCACTTTTAAAAAGCCAGGTATAAGGACCAGTTAGGTGACTCATTGAGCTGAAGGAGGGCTTGCTGCTGGGTCCAACCAGCACCGTTCCATCTCCAGTACTCATGGTAAAAGGAGAGAATGGAGTCCCCATGAACAGAGTTGTCCTCTCACCTCCTCATGTGGGTCCTAGCATGCCTGGGCCAGGAGTAGGTGAGTGATAGACCCCAGACCCAGGGTACTATCTTCTCGAGTGGGTGCCCCAAGAACCCAAACTCCAGTCCAGTTGATGCAATAGCAAGAGGTGTTTATTGGTGGCTGTACAGTCGGGCAAACTCTGCTACAAAGAGCAAGAGTCGCATCGTACTACAGTCACATAGGCACTTTTAAAGGAAAAACCCACAAAAGTCACAAGATTACAATTCCCATACAATCACAGAGTGATCACAGAATGGGTACAATGGGTACAGTTACGTCAACCTCAAGGGGGGTATGGGGGGGGCGGGGAGTGGAGCTTACACAAAGGTCACAGTGGTCCTTCCTGGAACATTTACAACTATCCCAGTCACAGTTGAGCACATCTCTTAACAGAAATCTCTTTACATTGTTATATTGTTGCAGGGGTGGTCAGCTTGCCCTGGGAACTAGATTTTTAGTTTCTCATTTCCTGAGGCTTGGGGGTGTAAGCCTGAAGGGTTAGGGTCTTTCAGTGAGCACACTCCCAATGCCAGCACTGGAGAACTGGATGTAAGTGGACCTCCAGGGCTCAGTGGCTGGCCAGCCTAGCCTATTAACAAGCAGCATGCTGGAAGGCTCCTGAGGAAAATGCCTGATGTCCCCCAGCTGTCACCCATATGTGTGTGCACATCTGCACCCATATGTGTGTGCACATCTGCACTCATGTGCTCACGTCCACACATAGAAACCAACGCCCAGACACACAAACACATACATCAGAGCCTGGGCCTTGACAGCCTCCCTTACAAGCCACGTTTGCATCTTGTCCCCAGTAGTCCAGTTGAAGACAAACAGAGAAAAGCAGCAAAGGGGGAGCTTCATTCTGTACGGTCACATTAGGAAGAACAAAGAGGTCTAGAAACTTCACCCCAAGTCCATCCTCAGGGTCCTGACATGGGGTTTGTTGTGTAGAGGGTATGCATAACCAAACAGTCCAATACTGAGTTGCATGGACATTGACGGTTTGCAGGCTGTGTGCCTTGTTCTTACTACCAAACAATGCAAAAAAACAACCGTTTCTTAGCATTTACATTACGCTGGGTCTAAGCCATCAAGAGATGAATTGAAGTGGGCTATGCATGGGTTCTACGGTGCCATTTTATCAGAGGGACTTGAGCATCTGCGGACCAGGGCCCTGTGGGTGGATACTGAGCATTCAAGCTGAGCCTCATCCCACCTCTCCTGGCCTCCCTCATGCCTCTCAGTTCAGGTGGACAGCTGTGCTGATGAGAGAGGGGCAGCACTAGGTCCAGGCTGGTTCCGCTCTGCTCTGCAGGCTATTGCCTCCTCTGGCAGGCTAGTCTGGGCGTGTCCACAGGGACACAAGCAGGTTTTAAGAGAACAGAGGCTGTGCTGGCACTCTGGAGACCTGAGCTAGGAACTGCCACTATATCACTTTGTCATGCTGTATCGGTCAATATATACACATCAGGAGATTTGCTCAAGTGGGATGGCCGATGCCCCCTCTCACGGGGAAGTGCTGGGAAGAGCCTGGTTTCAGAGAGGGGAATCAGGGTGCATAATTTCACAAGGTGTGTCTCTCGGAGGATGCTGGTATTACAGAAACATCCCCCTGAATGAGATGTAACTCCCTTTCTCAGCTAACTGGCCTATGCCCCCTGCTTGGTTGAGAAGCACTGGTGGCCTCTTGATAAATTAACCAGACCTCTCCCGTCCAGATGTTCCCTGCTGCCCAGCTGTAGGGTGTTTCTCATTCTGTGCAGCTGAGCAACCCTCCAAATGTGCAGGAGTCCTGGCCTTCCCTCCTGTCCCCGAGTCTGCTGTAACCCTCGAATGCATCAGCGTGGCTCTGTAAGGAGCCAGCGGAAGTGCTGTGTTATTGAGGAGCCTGTGAGTCAGCACTGTGGGGCCAGGGCTGGTGAGGCGGGGAGGAAGCAGCTTCTGTACCCTCCCCCAGCTGAGCACCCTGGGGCGGCAGGCTAAGGGAAGCAAAGGGGGAAAGTAGGTCAGAGAACATGTGTGATAGAGCCCTGGGGGGTGGGGGGATGATGCCAGAAATGACAACAGTCTTGTCTTCTTTACCCCAATTCGGAAGCAAGGGAGATCAGCAGAACTTTATCCTTCCCAAGCTTCCCGAAAATAACCGAGACACTGTTAATGATTTTGTCCTGCAGATTTGGCAGAGAGGAGCAGGCAGTTCCAGAGCAGGGTGGCGGGGGTGGCCATGTGGGCACAGCCCCATGGGGAGGGCTTGGATTGAGATGCCTATGAGTCCTTTACAGTCAGAGGGAGTCCTTGGGATCTGTCTAGAGGGCTGCACAGTGGGAAGTCTCCATGGAGCCTCGCTTCAGAGGCTGGCAGGAAACTCGGGTGGTGTCTTCAGATGGGCTGAAGCTGTGTCTAGGCGGCATCAAGGTCAGAGGTCAACAGTCTGCCCAAGGTGAGGGTGCAGCTGGGGAGGCTGGGGAGGAGCCATGTTAACTAGAGTTAGGTAGGGTCAGAGCCTGGGCGCTGACAGCCTCCTTACATGCCAGGCTTGGCCACTCATCCTCAGTAGTCCAATGAAAGACAAAATTAATAGAGAAAAGCAGGAAAAGGAAGGTTTACCCAATGTAGCCCCATCAGTAAGAGGAACAAAAGGGTCTAGAGACCTACTCTTACCCAAAGTCCTGACACGAGGTTTGTTTAAACAGAAGGCAAGGGGTGTTCATAACTAAGCCGCCCTGGTCAGGGTGTGGTCCCACCCATCACTGACCCGTCATTGTCTGAGCTCCAGTCTGTCCTGCGAGATGGTCTGACAAGTCAGGACCATGTGAGATCTCCTTCAGGAAACTAGCTCCCCTCTGGCTAGCACCAGTCTTCAGCCTTCTTCCTTCTCACAGTCTAAGATTCCTGGGGAAATGGCCAGGTTCTCGGCATCTGTTGTTTCAGGAGTCTGATAAGCCAAAGGGAGGCACACATGTGTCCCTTTAGAATACCTCCATCCTTGCCAGGACCCAGGACCTGGGGTACTGATTTGTAAGCCGAGTCAGGAGGTCACTCACTTCTCGGGCAACAGGTTCCCTTGCTGTGTCTCAAAACTTGTCACCCTAGGACTCCTGGGCCTGTCTTTCTGGGTCTTTCTGAAAATGCTCTGGCATGCAGTTCTCTTTGCTGTGGGCTAACATCCCTTAGCCTAGGATCTGGTGGTATAAGGAGGGAAGTTGTTAGATGCCTGTGCTGGTCTGGCTTCAAACCGCTCCCTAGCTGTGTGAACGAAAGAAGTTACTCGACCTCTGTATTCTGTTTCTCAGGGGAAAAGATTGGATTGTGGTCGGATGGAGTGAGTTTGTGAGTGGCAGGTGCCAGCTCAAGGCCTGGTGTGTGGTTGGCATGGGATAGAACTGCTGTTTTCACTCATCAGTGAACCGCCCCGCCGAGAGGACTCTATCAGTAGCAAAACAGAAGCTGGAAAATCATCAGAGAATGGGACATTGTTCTGGGTAGGAAGGCGGTCTTTTCCAAAACCTGACAGGCAGCCAGAGGCAAAGCCAGGCAACCAGAGCCCTAAAGATACCTACTCCATCAGAAGGCCCAGATCAGGTTCTGATTTTCAGAACCAACCACCACATCCCCCTGTACTGGGCTTCGGAAAGGCCTGGAGTCCAGAGGGTCAGCTTCACACCCAGGCCCTTCCAGCCACATAGGGCTAAGGGGATCTTGGGAGTTCCTTTCCTGGTCCAGGTAAAGCCTGAGAAGGGACTGGGGCAGAAGTCCATTGTCTTTGTTGGTTTCTGTTGCTATGATGGATATAACATGACCAGAGGCAACCTGGGAAGGAAAGGATTTATTTTGTCTTACACTTCCAGGTCACAGTCCACCACTGAGGGAAGTCAGGGCAGGAACCTAGAGGCAGGAACTGATGCAGAGGCCATGGATGGGTGCTGCTTACTGGATTACTCGCTCATGGCTGCTCATCTTGCTTTCTTTCAGCACCGAGAACCACCAGTCCCAATGGTGGCCCCACCCACCATGCACTGGGCCTTCCCGCATCAATCATTTAGAAAACGCACTATGTGTATGTCTATAGGCCAACCTTATGGAAGCATTTTTTCAACTGAAAGTCCCTCTTCCCAAGCCAGGTGTGGTGTCACACGCCTTTAAATCCAGCCCTCATGAGGCAGAGGCAGGTGGATCTCTCTGAGTCCAAGGCTAGCCTGGTCTACAGAGAGAGTTCCAGGACAGCCAGGGCTATACAGAGAAACCCTGTCTCTTAAAAACAAAGACAAGTTTCTCTTCCCAAATGACTATCTGTGTATGTCAAGTAAAACTAGCCAGCACGTCCATCTACCCTGCAAGCCAAGTTTGAAGCTCCAAACTGAAGGACAGCCTGAAATACGCAAGAGGAAATGGCAGCAAAGATACAGTGTCTTTCCACTGGGGCTGGGACAAGAGCTTGGCCAGGGACACAGGGCTCTGGACAGGGCATGACTCCTACATGCTGTTTAACCCTTCATGTGAGAAACTGTTCTTGTGTTCTTAGGGTCTCCTGAAGCCTGTATGCTCTTTGAGAGTGCGCAGCAGTTAAGTCACCTCTGGTCCACTGGAATAGACTTCTGAAAAATGCTGGGTGGAGGTGGGATAGGTGATTTTATAGGTAAATAGATATATTATCCATGGGATGAAGGAGAGGAAGGAAGGGAAAGAGGGAGAGAGAGTGATGTTGTGGGTATGTGGATGGATGGAAGGTTGTGAGTGGACAGATGAGGGATGCATGGATTTGGATGGATGAGTGGGGGATGAATGGATGGATATGGTGGGTGGATGGATGGACTGTTGGATAGATGGATGGATATAGATAGATAGAGTGGGTGGATGGGTAGATGGGTGGGAGGGTGTGAGGGTGGATGGATGGATGGATGGATGGATGGATGGATGGGTGGATAGATATGGGTCACTCTAAGTGCATAGGTGGTTGAATGGATGTGAGTGGTTAGGTAGGTAGATGGATATATGTGGGTAAATGGATGGATAAGCATGGGTTACTATATGGATGCCGATGAGTGAGTATATGGATGCATGGATGGATATATGGATTAGGATGTGTGAATGTAAAAGAATGGATGGATGGATGAGCATGGGTGAGTGGATAGATAACTGTAGGTAGATAGATGGCTATAAGTCAATGAGAATGAGTTAGTAGGAGTCTTAGGAACATCCCCATACCTCTTTCCATGGCAATAAGAGGTAGACATTGACTCCAGATCCAGACCATGGCAGCACCAGTGCTCAATTGCTGCCTCCATATTGCTGAGCTGGACTCTTCCCAAACCACCCTTGGCTACAAAGGTTGCATTCAGTGATCCAGATACCTCTAGATTTGCTTGTACCTTTTATTCTTCAGAAACCAAACAAACAGAGCTGGGGTGTAGCTCATTTGGTAGAATGTCCCCTAGCACTCACAAAGCTCTGTTTTTAATCCTCAGCTCTGCATAAATCACATGTGATGACTCCCACATATAGTCCCAGAACTCCAGAAAGTAGTAAGACAAGGGTCAGAAGTTTAGGGTGGCTCCTGGCCACAACGTAGCAGAGGGCCTCAGAGAATTCCAGATGAGCTCTCAGGGGGCAGAGGGACAATGGCATTCCAGGCAGGTGTAGCCTCACAGAGAGACCCACAAACCTAGAGATACTCAACTCATTCTGGAAACATGGGGATGAGAGATGAAGCTTGGGGACCGAGAGGGTTTTAGGCCACAGATGAGCCTCTGATGGCCCCCAGCCCCCAGTCCTCAGGAGACCCACCGAAGCACGGATGGAGCACCCTACAAGGGCTGAGGTGGCAGGCAGGGAGACTGGGGAAAGCCCTGCAGTCCAGCCTCAAACCTAAGCACCATCCCTTTGGAGAACAGGGGCATTTTTCTTTCCACTCCTACTGTGCATTGTTACGAACTAGACTTGACCTCCAAAGCTGTGTGAGTCATCTTTTTTTCACAAATTGCTTTCCTGCCTCAGACATCCTCCCGCCAGCTCTTTGTGCACACGCCTTTGTCTTTGTAGTCTCCAGTTCTTTGAATCTCAAGACTTCTGGCTTCTTGTCACCCTGCCCTTCTCAGAGAAAAGTGTTCCAATGGAAATGGCTTGCCTCAGAGTCAAACGACTCTCTGCCTTCTTGGGAAGACATGCTCTTCCGCCCACATTCATTCTTACCTAGTGGGTGCTCCTGCGCAGACATGGGCTCTTAAAAGCAGGCAGGCCTGGTACTTAACATTTGACTGTTAAATGGAGGATGGCTGTGTGTGGAGCTGAAGCCATGGGAGAGCCTACAGAGGACATTTCTGAAAACATGAACTATGGAGAGAGAATGGATCTCCCTGAAGCCAGACCTGGATCAGAAGGAACAAGGCCCTGACAAGGTAGTTTCTGAACAGATGAGCCCAGTTGTGCCTTGTTAGAAGCCCCGGGGTCCCAGAGAGCCTGTACCTAAGGTGGCTACAGTGCCCCCTGACCAGGGAGCCTGAGGAATTCCCAAACGGTAGAAAGGATCTACTGATTGTATCCCTGTGACTCATGGAGCCAGGCTGATGACGGGAGGCCAAGGGAGACTCAAATGGTTGTGGGAAGTAGAGATGCCTTGGAATCAGGTCCTGGCTTCAAACCCAGGGTCCAGTCTAGCTGCAGTGAGTCTCAGTGACTCCTAGTCAGACAGCACCTGTAGCTAGACTGTGGCCAAGATCGGAAAACCAAGGAATGTGGAGAAACCCAGAAGGGACTTTGCAGACATGAAGTAGACGGTGGCTTGGGTAGGTAAGATGACAGGAACCACCATGTAACTCAGTGACAATCCTGATTTTCACCTTTTACAAACAGGATCTCTGGTGAAGATGTCTAGAGTAAGGGACCCCAGATGGGGATTCTAGTTCTAATCGAGCTATTAATAGCAGCACCCCACCCTGTGCCCTACACTCCACCTGCACACCCTTACACCAGGACACACTCTCACACCAACACACACCCTCACACCAGGACACACCCTCACACCAGCACACACCCTCACACCAGCACACACTCTCACACCAGGACACACTCTCACACCAGCACACACCCTCACACCAGCACACACTCTCATGCCAACATACACTACATGTTGCTACACATTACATGTAACATAGGATACTACAACATGTAATACATATCACGTACATACCTTATAGCACAGCACACACAGCAAATACCATACAATACATAACACACTTTTCACACAACCCTCATAACACATCACAAAGAACAGCATACATAGAATATACTCCATATACCCTATACTGTAAGATGAATTGCTAAATGGCCTTATTAATTTTAAAAAAAGCCCAGAGCCAGATACTGGGATGAAAACAGAGACCAGAGGACTAGGACAGCCAGCCTCACCTCACCAACTCCTCAGCCTCCAGAGAGCTACTTCCTGTATACTCACGCCTATGTCCTTTCTGTCTTGCCATCTCACTTCCTCTTTCTGCCCAGCTCCGTCACTTCCTGTCTGTCTGTACAGACCTCCAGACCTCTATGGTTAACTAGTGCTGGGAATTAAAAGCGTGTGCCACTACGCCTGGCTCTGTTCTCCAGTGTGGCCTTGAACTCACAGAGATCCAGATGGATCTCTGCCTCCCGAATGCTAGGATTAAAGGCGTGTGCTACCACTGCCTGACCTCTATGTTTACTGTAGTGGCTGGCTTTTTCCTCTGATCCTCAGATAAGCTTTATTGGGGAACACAGATAAACTATCACCACACTGTACCCTCATGCCATTCACACTACACATCACAGCACACAGAGCACATGGTACAATGTACTGTGTATGCATACGCAGGTCATATACCATCACCCACCACATACAACATACAACACACACACACACACTCCGTAGCATATACATACTATATACCACAATACATGCATGCTACCCACTTGTAATATATAACACACCCCTCCCAGCCACTGCATGCACCATGCACACATAAACACCACACACTATACACACAGCAGATCTCAGTTCATATGAGCAGTCAATATACAGCATAGAGAGCTTGGGAAGGTCCCCCAAGGATTTTGCCTCCCACGTCACAGGGACTCCTGTGTCCTGGACACCCATCCATCCTCCTGCTCCCCAGCCTCTCAGAAAGCTCTCATGGCTCGCTAGCGTGGCTCACTGATAACTTGGTCACCTTGCTCTCTTCAAGAAACCTAGTTCTTGAGAAGCTCTGGGGAGGCAGACCCTCAGGTGACAATTGTGGGGGACAAATTCTGCCAAAATTCACTCCTTCTGGGGTCCTATTGGCAGCAGGCCACGTAGACAGAAGGTTTATCCATCAACTGGATCGTCCATCGTTGGCTGGTCCCTAGTGCTGGAGGCCTGTTATGCAGGCCTCCTACTGTGTCACTCTCTGTGAACTCTGAAGGGTCTACAGTGTTCCTGAGGGAGGCAGGAGGCACCAGCAGTTGCTGTGAGTGCAGATCCAGGGACCGGTCCTGGCTCAACTGCATCTCAGTAATGCCACCTCTCCTCCTGGGGCCTCAGAGCACACAGCTGTAAAATGGGAACAGCAGCCCCACCTCCAGGGAGCCATGAGGATGCAGCCTGAGGGGCATGTGAGCAAGAGCTTCAGCAGGAAGCAGAGAGAAATGGTCGTGTCTGGTGACTAATGCAGGCATGTGGGGGGCTTTCATTGCCAATGTCTATCCTTGAGGATGGTGTTTAGTCCCAGAAAGCCAGTCCTGTGGACAATCACCAAATCTCGCTTTATCAGTAGCCTTCTGTCTGTAACAGATGTCCAAGAGAAACCAGCTTCAAACAAGGGATAGGTCATTTTGGTTGGTTTCAGTCTGTGATCAGTGGGGCAAAGGCTTTAGGGCTATAGTGAGACCAAATATC
Source organism: Peromyscus nudipes (assembly GCA_902168325.1). NCBI lineage: Eukaryota > Metazoa > Chordata > Mammalia > Rodentia > Cricetidae > Peromyscus > Peromyscus nudipes. The sequence goes on from CABHPH010154071.1 coordinate 12,948, forward strand.
ATGGTGGATGCATGCGGCAGTGTGATGTGAAAGCCAGTCACCACGGTGCCAGGAAGCCAAAGAGGACAAGACTGGAGTCCCAGAGATACTCTAAGACACCCCCACACACTGCCTTCCTCTTAAAGACTCTGCCACCTCCTAATGGTGTCAGTTTCTAAGACATTTTGACCCTTAGAAGATATTTAATACTCAAAGCAGCGGTTACCATGGAGCTTGTTTAGATGTTTTCCTTCATTGTAATAAAACACATGTACCATGAAGTCTGACCATTTTAGCCATCTTGACCTTTTCAACCGTCTTTAAACACATGGGTTAGTAGGGTTATGTGCATTCCATGGCTGCAACTCATCCATACACTTGTCATCTTGCAGAACTGAACCTCCGGCTACATTAGCACCAACCTCCCACGTCCCTCCCTGAGCTCCTGGCAGCGGCCGCTCAGCTCTCCATCTCTATGAGTTGATACCTCTCGGTTATTTCTCCTAGCATAATGTCCTCAACTTCTCCCGTGTAACAGCAGATGTCAGAATGTCTTTCCTCTTTAAGACTCAGTAATTAGCCGGGCGGTGGTGGCGCACGCCTTTAATCCCAGCACTCGGGAAGCAGAGCCAGGCAGATCTCTGTGAGTTCGAGGCCAGCCTGGGCTACCAAGCAAGTTCCAGGAAAGGTGCAAAGCTACACAGAGAAACCCTGTCTCGAAAAAAAAAAAAAAAAAGACTCAGTAATATTCCATCGTGTGTGTGTGTGTGTGTGTGTAGACCACAGTTTGTGTCTCCATTCATCCATCGGTTGCTTCCACAGCTTAATTGCCATGAATGTGAATGCACTAACGTCTCTTTGAGTCCCTGTTGGTCGTTGTTTTAAGAAGATACCCAGAAGTACCCTTTATTGTGTGACACAGCTTCTCTCCATTAAGTGTTTCGGGGGCCTCCCGTGCTTTGCAGTATCTGCCTCATCTTACATTCCTACTAACAGCGTCCAAGTACTCGGCGTTCTTGCAAACATTTGTTATTTCATGAAGCTTTTGTTATTTAATAGCAACATCATAATGGGTGTGAGGTGATGTATGCTGGGAATTTGGTTTTAATTTTTTATATTTGTGGGTGTGTGGGATGTGTGTGAGTATAGGTCCGCGCATGCCGTGGCACACTTGTGGAGGTCAGAGGGCAGCTTTGTGGAGTCAGCTCTCGCCTTCAACCCCGTGGCTTCCAGGACTTGAACTCAGGTCTTTGGCTTGGCAGCAGGCGCCTTTACCCACTGAGCCCTTAATCCCATTTTTTTTTTCTAACTGAATTTATTGTTTATAGCTCTTCAAGTCATGTATTGACTTCACTACAATCATCCCTCAGCACCAAAAAACAGAGGCATCAGTTGGCCCCGCTACGATAGGCCGGTGGTGGCTACGCCGGGTGCTGTGCTGCTCAGGGTGGTGATAACCACGTAAGGGTGGGAGCGGAGCGGTAGGGGTGGATTCAGGACACTTGCGGCAGCCCCAGGTCTGACTTCGGCAACTGTATAGCAAGAGCTGCTTCCTTCTTCCCTTCTCCTGGAGGTGGGGGAGGGGAGCTGGGGCCGCTCCTTCTGAGCAGGCACAGCCCTAGCCACAGAACGGGAGCCCCATAGAGAAGACACCTTCTGCGGCTGGAGCACAGGGGCAAAACCTCCGAGTCTGTCAGGATGAAAAAAGTCAGGAGCGGAGGGGGCAGAGCAACCAACCGCTTCTTAGTAACGCACGTAGGCGATTTCAGAGTGCAAGTTCAGAGAAACAAATTGAATTACGGAGGAGGCAGCTCTGCCATTTGCAACACTGGATTGTTTGAAATCCTTTTAGAGGAAAATTAAAATATTTCACGGAGGGTAATAAAATGCTGGGTGTTTGGCAGGCATGACTGCTCAGCTCTCTTGGGCAAATAAGTAATTAGGTATTTTTATTTAAGGCCTCTGTGTCGTCATTTTCTTTCATTAGCGGAGGGGTGGAATGCTGTTGTGGAAAACACATAAAACTCCGAAATCACCAGAAAGTTAGTTAGAAAATTAGTTTTTTAAAGTACAATGTAGCTACATTTAGTTAGCCAAAGGGAAGCTCTTAAAATTTATTTTCTCAAAAAAAAATTTATAGGAAGTTATCTGAGAGATGTCTGTGTTCGCCATGACCTGCGTGGGGCGCCCTCCAAGGCACTTGACGCTGAGTCTCAGGTTAGCCAGGCTGAGGGAGCCAGGAGATATTCTGAGCCGCATGCCTGTCCTAGGCACTAGATCACCCGCTGGGGAACCTGCCACCCAGTCCCCCTCCACCATCCCTCACCACATCCTACTGATATGGAAACAGGGTTGACGTTTTTTCCTCTGCTCCAATCCCTCCATTCCACAGATGAGGAAACCTGTGGGTGTGTTAGAAATGTTCTTTCCTTCCCGGAATCCATAGGTCTTGGGGCCACTGCCTGTCAGTGTCTAATTCCCCACATATAGACATCTGTCCCCAGACCTGAGACAGAGCTTCAAGAGCGGAAAATAAGCCAGCTGATGATGGAGGGCTCACCCCAGCCCTGAGCCTCTGGTACAGGCTGACGTCTGTTTTTGTAATTAAGTTTTATTGTGTTTTATTTCTGTGCATGTGTGGGTGGCATGTATATGTGTCTGTGTGGGTGTAGATATACATATGTATGCAGGTGCCTACAGCAGCCAGAGAGGGGCTCAGCTCCCTTGGAGCTGGTGTTATAGGCATTTGTGAGCTATCCAGGATGGACTCTGGGATCCAAGCTCTGGCCTCATGGTTGAACAGCAAGCGCTTGTAACTGCTGAGCTCATCTCTCCAGCCCCCAAACTGGCATTTTGAATCCGCCTCCTTGCCACAGATGCTCTCTTGGGCAAGATCGAGGAGGGTAAGGATGGAGATTCAGATAGCCCCCTTTTTGCAAGACTGGTCTGAGACCCAGGCAAAGCCACTTCTGAGGTAGAAGAAACACAGACATGACCATTGCTATTTGTTCCTCTTCAAAATCTCTCCAGGCCTACAGTTAACTCCAGCACCCATTACTGTTCCAGAAGACCCACCACCCAAGTAGCTACACAGTAATTTTCAGTGAGATGAGTGGGTGTGTGTCTGGGGAAGGGGGTGCAGGAGGGAGTGTGGGCACTTGCAGAGCTGTGTTCCCAGCAGCCACTTGTGCACTTGTCCCAACCCCACCCCTACTGCTCATGTGCAAGCATCTTGTACTGACCTAATGTCCTACATCTTTCCCAGCCAGCTAGTTCACCTTGAGCCATCAGCAAATAGTAGGTAAGCACCTTCTATGTGCTGCGTCCATGATTGCCCTGGGAACTTGGAGGGAATTAGAAGACAAAAGATGGACCCACACAGGTGATATCTGAGTATGTCCTTAAGGAAGAGAAGGATTTTGCCCACCAGCAAAGAGAAAGGGGTTCTGCAGGAGCAGCCCATGTTTTTCTAAGCCTCCAGGACAAGAGATGGCTGCCAGAGGACCAGCAGGTGGAGAGAAAGAAAAGAGAGAAGAACCAGGAGAAAGGATGAGTCAATTGTGCTTACTTGTAGCGAGGCATTTGTTGAGTAGTTTAAAAGAAACAGCCTGGAGTGGGAAACACAAACCAGCTTCACAAAGGGACTGTGGAGGGGCGGAGTGGCAGCAGAGGTTCAACCTCTTGATTGGATGCTATTAGATCTCCAGCACAGCACTGAAAGA
>CABHPH010154071.1:16748-35230 GCA_902168325.1 Peromyscus nudipes
GGGGGGGGTGGGGGTGTGGATGTGCATGTGGGTGTGTGGGTGTGTGTCAGCCAGAGGTCAATATCGGGTATCTCCTCAATTCCTTTCCACTTTGTTTTTGTTTTGTTTTTGTTTTTGTTTTGTTGTTTTGTTTTGTTTTATTGAGACAGCATCTCACTCTGTATCCCAGGCTGGCCTCGAACTTACAGAGATCCACCTGCCTCTGCCTCCTGAGTGCTGGGATTAAAGGTGTGCACCACCATGCCTGGCTCCACCTTATTTTTTTGGGACAGTCTCTCACCAATTTTGCTTGGCTATCTGGCCAGTGAGCTCCCGAGATCTCACCATCTCTGCCTCCCCAGCACTGGGATTACAAGTACACACCGCCACTCCCAGGTTTCCGTGTGGGTACTGGGAGTCCAGACTCAGGGCTTCATGCTTATCTGGCAGGCACTATATGGTTAAGCCATCTCTCCAGCCCTATTTGGCCAATTTTTTTTTAATGTAACAGAAATAGCTGTTATGTATGTTCTAACCTAAATCAAAACCAGGAGGGTGGTCCACCTGCACTGTGGACGTGCTACTGAAAGGCATGAGACATGGGACACCTGGTCTCAAGGGGCTTAGGCTGAGTGAGAAAGCCAGTCGCCACCGATGACATCCTGTATGATTTCATGTATGTACCATGCTTGACATGATTGACATGGGCTGGGAATGTAGCTCAATGGTTAAAGCACATGGCCAAGCACTCAGCATGTACAAGGATCTGGATTTGATCTCCAGCACAGCACTGAAAGAAAAAGAGAAAGGAGGAAAGCAGAGGGGTGGAAACTGGTGGCCAGAGGCAGAGAGAGGGCGGACTGTGGCCGTCCAAGAGTGAAGCAGGAATGCATGATAAAGTGTCCTGTTTAGACATCGTGGTGCTTCCAGGAATCGCTGTCATGCCTTGATAAAGAACCAAATACACATGCGTGCACGTGGGGTCTGAATGAGGTTGCGTGGACTGTGTCTGCATCCCTGCCTTGTTGTGATCTTGTTGCTATGGTGATGTGGGAGGCTAACACTGGGGGAAGCTGGGAGGAGAGTGTCGAGGACCTCCTGTGTTAGTTTTCATCAACAGTCATCTTAAAATAAAATGCCACAACACACACCCAGGGATGATTAGAAACAAATTGAGCATCGAGACCAGTTCTGGGTCAAATGGTGAGTTCGGCAGGAGAGAAGAAATAGACAGAGGGGTTCAACTTTAACCCATGTGTTTTACTTTTCAAAAGAAAAAAAAAGAAAAATCTAGCCAGACTTGATGGCACACGCTTATAATCCCAGCTCTTGGGAGCTAGAGGCAAGAGGATCAGGAGTTTTAGAACGTGTTTGACTGTGTAGCAAGTTCAAACTCAGCCTGAGCTACATGAGACAGACCCTGTCTCGAAACAAGCAAACATGAAAAGAATTTGAAGCCGTTATGACGTTGTCTGACCCCAGCCAGAGTCATCTAGGCAGAGAAACCTCAACTGAAAAAAGGCCTCCGTCAGACTGGCCTGTAGACAATATGTTGGGGCGTGTTCTTGACTAGTGACTAATGTGACAGAGCCCAGAGCGCTGTGGGAGGTGTCATCCCTGGGCAAATGGTCTTGAGTTGCGTAAGAAAGCAGACTGAGCAAGCCATGAGGTGCAAGCCAGTAAACAATGTTCCTCCGTGGCTTCTGCTTCAGTTCCTGCCTCCAGGTTCCTGCCTTGAGTTCCTGCCCTGACTTCTCTTAATGATGGACTATGATCAGGACATGTAAGCTGAAATACACCATTTCCTCCCCCAAGTGGCTTTTAGTCAGAGTGTTTTATCACAATAGAAAGCAAATTAGAACAGAAATCATACATAATTTTTTAAAAAGAGAATTCTACTTAATGACCTGCCCCAGAATCAGGACTAGCCCAGAGTGTCTCAGAGACCTAGAGTGTCTCAGAGACCACATCCTAGCCGCCAGTGGCCCTGGACCCCTGGGGACTCAGCCATGCAGCAGCGTCGGGGTCAAAATGATAGCCAGGGCAAGGATTCCTCTGTGGCAGGTCCTGCCCTGCACAAGCCACACCACTTCTCTCCACAGCCCCCGGAAAAGGAGGGCGCCCTGCCCCGGCAGGTGGGCAACAAGACTGAGTGCGGCCTGCTGGGCTTCGTGCTGGACTTGAAGCAGGACTACGAGCCAGTGCGCAGCCAGATGCCAGAAGAGAAGCTGTATAAGGTGTACACCTTCAACTCCGTGCGCAAGTCCATGAGCACTGTCATCAAGATGCCCGATGAGAGCTTCCGCATGTACAGCAAGGGTGCCTCAGAGATCGTGCTCAAAAAGTAAGCCTCCCAGCACAGCTGTGAATGTCGGGATCACACATCACCATCTCTATGCAGGCTGGACCTAAGCAAGTTAGTTTCCCTCTGTGCCTCAGTTTCCCTGTTTGTACATTGGTCAATCCCAGAGATTCTCAGCCCTGACTTGTAGTACATTAGAATCACCTCAGTGAAAATGAAAGGAAAGAAGCTGGGCACGGTGGTGCACACGTTAATCCTAGCACTCAGGGGGCAGGCAGGAGAATCTCTGAGTTCAAGGCCAGCCTGGTCTACATTGAGACCCTCTCTCAAAGACAAAGCAAGAAGGATGGAAGGGAAGAAAGGAAAGAAAGACAAACCATTGTTGCTGTCTTACCCTCAGACAACTCCCACTGGAACCATGAAGGCTGGCCTACACCTCTGTTTTATTAGATGCTCCTCGGGCGAGCCTGATACCCTAGCAAGGTGGAGAACCTCTAGCTTAGGTTTAGGGCTTCCCAAGCCATCTCAGCTGAGGTACCACTCCCCACCCCCGACTGGAACCTCCCAAACACGGCATGCAGCAGACAGCTCGGGAACCTGATGCAAATATTGTAAAAAGGCCACCTAGCTGCACCCCTGCCTGTGATGCCCAGGCCTGCTGTATGTACTGATGCATTATGGGAAGTGGATCAGGTTGGTATCCAATGGCTAAGGTAGGTGGGCTTCATTCATCTCCTTCCCTTCCCTTCCCCAGGTGCTGCAAGATCCTTAGTGGGGCAGGTGAACCCCGTGTCTTCAGGCCCCGGGACAGAGATGAGATGGTGAAGAAGGTGATTGAGCCCATGGCCTGTGACGGGCTCCGTACCATCTGTGTGGCCTACCGTGACTTCCCCAGCAGCCCTGAGCCTGACTGGGACAATGAGAATGACATTCTCAATGAACTCACGTGCATATGCGTGGTGGGCATTGAAGACCCAGTGCGACCTGAGGTAGGCCCTGGCGCCAGTGAGCTCGGGAGAAGGGGGCAGGGCTAGAGCCAGGCCAGTGAGTGACCTGGGAACTCTGTCTGCTCAGCTCTCTGAGCTTCAGGTCCCCATGCAACAGGACCAGGATCCTTCCTGCTCTCAAGCAATTTCGCTCTGTAGCTAGTGTAGACATATTTAGCAACTGTCTACTCAGAAAGACCTGGGAAGGACCACACCCTAGCCCACAACCAGGTGCTGCTCTGAGTGAGAACAGTTTCATACCCCCACCCACCCACAGCCACTAAGGGCATTTCCCTCTTGTCTCCCTAGGGACAGATATAGGGCATGCCTAGCTCCAGAAGCTTCTAATCCTATAGGATGTAACTATTGTCATGTTCTGGATTCCAAGCCTCCATTACAGCTGGGTGCACAGGACATCCTCCCAGGAGAACCCAGAGCATAGTGTTCTGTGAGTGTCTCAGTCTCTCTCTGCCCAGAGGTGGCTCAGTAACAGGGTGCCCTGGCCAGCCTGCTCATACAGCCACTATGTCTTCAGCATGCATCTGGGAGGCAATAATCCCAAGTCAATAGCCAGTCACATTCCCAGCAGAAGGGACAGGTGACTTCATCCATGTGATGAGGATGAAAATGATATATGTGACATGTTCTTCATGGGGTTCTGGGTGCACAGTGTAGCTCCAGGCTGTGCTAACTGAATCTGAATCCAGAGAGGAGGCCTGTCATGATCACAGAAGGGCTGTGTGGTCCGTGTCTACCCATGGAGGATCAGGCTTCATGGAAAGAAGTCAGTGCTATGGGCAGGCCAAGCATTTACCTTACCCAGGAGGCCAGGAGAGCAGTGAATCCATGTAGGCCTCGGCTGTGAGATTTGGTGTTGATACCCAGAGGGACTACCTTCCTCCAACAATGGCAGATTCCGGGTCCTGCCCTTGTAGTGTTCTCTTTGGGCCTCTGGACACTCCCTGCTCTGTCAGAGCCCCAGTGGTCCCTTTTTCAAAGTGGAGACAGGTAGAGAGCTGTCTTCTGGGCTCCTGCCTGGTGCTGTAGAATTCTGTCTTCCAAAGAACAGGTGAACCCAGGTCACAAACATGGACTTCAACACCTAGGCAGCTACGAGAGGCATTGGAGTGTGAGGTATCAGACAGACCTGGATCCCCATGTGCGAGCATTGCTGAGCTGTGTAGCATTGAACCAATTACATAACCTCTCTGAGCCATTTCAGTAGCCTGGGTATAACAGTATCTTCCTCCATACCCACACATGCCCATGAGACAGTGTAAGGGAGCAGACTACACACATATGAACACCAAGACCAGCATATAGGTCAGTGGCCCAAAAACAAGGAGACTTAATGGCTTCCCCAGCTGAGTCATTTTCTCAGGATCCTGTATTGGCAACAGCCTAGCCTTCAGAATATGCAGGAGCTTGTGGAATGAATGAATGGAAGCAAATGGACTTGATCCCAGCCCCCCAGCACTGTTCTTGCTGCTCCTCTACCCCCATACACACACAGAGGGAGGGAGGGAGGGAGGGAGGGAGGGAGGGGGGGAGGGAGGGAGAGAGAGAGAGAGAGAGACAGAAAGAGAGAGACAGAAAGAGAGAGAGAGAGAGCAGAAAGTTTGCTTCTGTATTATCTATTTGTAGCCCTCTTCCTGTCTGTCTGCCTATCAGGGATCTGTCAACTCCTAGTCCCTGAAGATGGTTCTCAGCCTCCCAGGACAGCTGCTTGTCACCAGCAGTGAGCAAGCTTAGGCCTCCCAGAGATGGGTTTATCTATTATCTCCTTACTAGAAATGACTGGGTACAGGCAGCAGAGGTTTGTCACGGTGTGTGTCAGGCCACCTGCCCAGGCCCTGCCCAGCCTCTTCCCAGGTGCTCCCTCTGTACAGCCTCCTCCAACTCCAGACTGACCTCTCCCCAACCAGCTTTGGAAACATCCTCCCAGAGGATGATAATAAACCTGCATGATGCTAAGGGTTTTAGCTATGACCCATCCTTGTGACTTAGTAACACACTTCACCAACTTAGACTTCCGTGAAGTCAAAAATGCCACAAGGGTCCTCTTCCATTTTGAATGCTATTCGTTGAGGTTTGAACTTTGGTCTCATTCAGGCCCCCTTCCTGCTCATCAGTTTATAGATGCACACTGACTGGGCCCCGAGAGACCGGGATGGTCCCAAAGTCTTGCTGTAAGTGGCTGGACGGATCCAGAGTAGACCTGGTGTTCTGGGCCTGGACCCAGGTGCCATAGAAAGGAGCTAGGAGTCTACAGAGAGCTCCATGCCTAGGACCTTGGTGCAGGGCTAAGCCCTGGTACTTTTTAATGACAGTATTATCATCTAGAGTTCTTGCTTCAAACACAGAAATGGCAAGGGGCCACTGGACCCAAGCCCAAGCTTTGCTCCCAACAAGCCACCTGCTTCCTTGGGACCTTTATCTTTTATCTATAGAATGGTTGTCAACTCAGGGGCCCTTTCTGTCCCGTATCTGTCATCTTTAGACCAGAGGCAGCTGCTAGAAGCCTCACAGCTACACCCACCAGGCCTTCCATCAGTCTGCATCCTGCCCAGCACCTTTTCAGTCATCCAGCCTGGACCCCATCTCACCCACAGCCCACTGGGATGTGTATTCAGAAATGTATGCTATGATGCCAGCAAGACGGCTCAGTGGGTCAAAGCATTTACTGCGCAAGCCAGACGACTCTAGTTTAATCTCTAGAATTCTGATGAAAGTGGAAAGAGAGAGGGCCAACTCTACAGAGTTGTCCTCTGACTTCCACACATGCACTGTGGCATGAAAAAATCATGCATACACACACACACACACAATAATAATAATAATAATAATAATAATAATAATAATAATAATAATTTAGTTTCATTTCTAAAGAATTGCAAGCTGTGGTTGGGAGCTAGAGCTTCCTTGACTGACAGCGTAGTTGGGACACCAGCTCTAACATGCCTCTCTGATATTCTCATCAGCTCCTTTCTCATCGCTGAAACAAAACACCTGACCAGAGCAGCTTAAGGAGGAAGGGTTTATCTGAGCTTATCTTTTGGAGGGGAAGGCACGATGGCGGGAGTGTGAGGCACTGGCCACATGGCATCTGCAGGCAGGAAGCTGAGAGAGATGGATGCTGGCGCTCAGCTTGCTTTCTCCTCCTCATTCAGTCTAGGACCCCAGCCCATGGACAGATACTGCCCATCATTAGGGTGGATTTCCCCACTCCCATTAACCTAATCTGGAAAATCCCTCACAGACATGGCCAGAGAGTTCACCTCAAGATGATTGCAGATGCTGTCAGTGGCAGTCGATATAAAACCTCACAGGTGCCTCAGGTGAAACATCTCCTCCTGGGCTTCAGTTTCCCTGTCTGGGAATGAGAAGGGTGGACTGTATGAATCTCAAGGTTAAACCAGCAGAGTTGTGGGGTGGGGTCTTCTTTCTCCTGCTGAGATTGGAACCTAGAGCCTCATTCTGACAAGGCCCCCAGTTGCACCCCACAATGAGTCCCCACCACACCCAGGTCCCAGTTCCCACTTCACAGGCAGCCCCCGTCACCACTTTCGTAAGTGACTTTTCCCGCATCGTCCCCCACCCCCCCATGTCAGCTGTCTCATGCAGCCTCCCCAGCTCTGTCCTCTTTCCCTTTACCCAGCCTAAGGTTCCTGGAGTCTCACAGTGAGCACCCTGTACTAGGCTCCAGCATAGTGAGACCCAGGAAGAGAGGGCTCTGCAGTGGGTCCCCCAGACCTTCCCAGGCTTGCTCTTCAGCTGCAGGTAAACACACTCCACCTACCTCAGTTTCCTCCCTCAGGCCCACCACAGGCCAAGCAGCATCAAACATTCACTGAAGTTCCTACTCAAGACAATCCCAAAGCTGACAGACAAGAGCATGGAGGAAACTGTCAGTAGAGCATCGGTCTAGGACACGCTGGGGGTTACCCCGGGGGTGTTCAGAGCCCTTGGAGTCACAGACACCGGCTGTCACCAGAAACAGCAGATGTTTAAAAGCCTTTATGTAATGACAACAGGAAGCGCCCATTTCCTGGTTGTTTTTCCTCAGTGAGAATATCTAGGATAATTTTAGCAGAGGAAGCCACTTTTTAAAATAGTTAATGCTGGTTTTATTTATATGGAAAGCATATTTCAACCAGAACCATGCTCCTGAGATTGGAGTTCTAACCATCTCCACGGTCCTCAGAGCTCAGAGCAACCGAATCTTCTGCTGTTTGTTGAGTGAATGAGTGAGTGACCAAAGAAAACCCTGAGACCAGTTCAAGGAAATGTCCCTCTGGGTTGGAGGGATCTAGATGCTTCATGGGTAGAGAGCATTGAGCACAGAAGGCAAGTAAAAGCTCACATATAAAGGCTGAGGGGAACAGGGTGTCCCAGGCAGCAGGAGCAGAGTGGGCAAAGAAAAGGAAAAACATAACTTTCCACTGGTGTAATAAAATAATGGGCATAATCAGCTTATAGAAAGGAAAGGTTCCGCTGGGCCCACGATGTCAGGTAACAGTTCATGGGCAGTGGGCGCCACTGCTTTGGGGCCTGTGGCAAGGCAGCAGCGTGGTGGTGGTAGCACACGGCAAAGCCACAGTTAATGTCAGAGCGAGAGGCAAAAGACAGAAGAGACTGAGGTCCCTGAGTCCCCTTCCAAGACACATCACACACTCCCATCTCTTAAAGGTCCTAGTACCTCCTGACAGCGCCACCCTGGGGACTGAGACTCCAATATACAGGCCCTCAGAGAACACTCCGGTCTGAACTTAACCACAGATGCTACACACAGGCCCTTGTGAAAACCCCTATTACGTTTGCGAGAGGAAAGCCTTGTTCTTCTCCCAGACCTGGTTTGCTTGGCAGAGCCTAGAATGTGGTCAGCTCTATCCTGTGAGGTAGTCTGAGAAGTCTGAGTCCTGGGCCAGGTGTGGTGGCGCACGCCTTTAATCCCAGCACTCAGGAGACAGAGGCAGGCGGATCTCTGTGAGTTCGAGGCCAGCCTGGGCTACAGCGGGAGACAAAACAAACAAAGCATGAGTCCTAAACTACACACAAGCCACTTAGTCTCTAGTGCAGGACTGGTGCCTACTGGAGCAAGCCCCACCCCACCCCACCCCACACACACCCGCTGTCTGACCTCAGCTTCCTCAGAAGCTACCCAGCCACCAGCCCTCATCCCACACCTTCCTTGGAGTCCCTCTGATGGCCTACAGCACAGCCCAGACTCCTCACACCTGGAGCTTCTCTGTCTGTTTACCTGAAGTCAAGAATGTGGACAGGACCGCTGTGTGCTATCTGCGGGGCCTGAGCCCTACAGCTACCCTACACCAGAGCCTCAGCTGTTTTAACAGGAAAGAACCAGCTCAAACACTCCCTCCTCCAGGAAGCTCTCAGAGGTTTTCCCTCCACTCACCCTCCTCTCTCTCACCCTCCACTCACCTTCCACTGTGCTTTCCAGCGCCCTTAGTCTCAGGCTGCCCTGAAGACCCGTCCCTGTAGGAGAGCTCGGGTATGATAGAGCGACACTCCGTCTGGGGAAAAGGAAGGTTCTTTGAAAGAACAAGCTAAGTCGAATGGCTTCACTGTGGAGCAGGAGACCTCAGAGAGAGGCAGCCCCCCTGTCACCAGGGGTATGCAAGCGGAGACAGGACCAGTCATCTGCTGGGGATGTCTGGGGCAGATCTATCTCAGCAATGAGCAGGGAGTCAGAGTCAGATGGTGCAAAGCCCCTCCCATCTCCGACCTTCTAAACACAACTTGAATCCCTCTTTAGGGACAGAAGCCAGACAAGGTACAGGTTTCTAGAACAGCAGCTCAGGAGCTGAAGGCAAGTGTGCTGCCTACACACACACACACACACACACACACACACACACACACACAAGCATTTTATATACACATGCATACGTATAGTCACATACCCATACATCACATGTACATATATCACACACACACACATATGCATACAGCCACACACACAAGCATCATACACACATACATCATACACACATATATCATACATACATATAGTCACATACCCATACATCACATGTACATATGTCACACATACACACACATACACACACACACAAGCATCATACACACATACATCATGCACACATGCAGTCACATACACATACATCACACACATACATCATACACATACACACATACATCATATACATGCATACATACAGTCACACACACACACAGTTACACACAGAGTTACACACACACACACACACACACACACACACACACACACGTACACACACACTGAGCCCTGAGTTATGTAAACCAGATCCTGTACCCGGAAGTGAAAGGGTAAGGTGGGACAGACCCAGGAAGGGTCCCGCTTCCTTCCTTGCAGTTCCTGGGCTGGGACAGGGCCAAGGGCAAGAACTGTCCACGGAAGACTCTGAACTGAACGTCTGTGTTAGTTTGCTATCCCTGCCCAAACCAAGCACGAATGTTCCCTAACTTAGGACGAGTCGGTCTCAGGTCCTCTGACCTCATGGAGACCCAAAAGCGTATGATAACCATGCCTGGAGACTTGCCTCTGAGTCTCCTGTGGGCTAGAGATACCAGACACGGTACACTGTTGACCCTGAGCAGGGCAGGACCCTCTCGACCCCAGGACCCCGAGGGGAGGGGAGGGTCTGCCCCGGGCCTGCCCTGTAGCCTCTAGGGAGTTGCTAGCTCTAGAAGGAACTTTTCTCACCACTGTAAGAAAACACCTGACAGAAGCCACCTAAGAGAGAAGGCTTCGTCTGGGCTCACGGTTTCAGGGGGGTTCCGGTTTGACCTAGCGGGGAAGGCATGGCAACCAGAACATGTGACAGGAGGCAGAGTGGGTCTACAACCAGAGCTGGGCTGTGACCCTCAAAGACCTTCCCCTGGCAACCAGCCCCACCTCCTGAGAGTTCACGACCTGCCAGTACAGCCCCACCAGCTGGGAACCTGGTGTTCAAGCCTAGGAGCCTAGGAGATGGTTTGCATTCAGACCAGGACCATGGTGATTGATTCCATCCCCTGGCTGTAGACACAAGCCCAGCATCTTCTGCCTTCACCATCGTGTGCACCCCTTCATGTATACATCTCTATATCCTAATCTCCCTCTCTACAAGGATGCTAGTAATGACTTCACCTCGCCTTGAGCAACCCAAAGATACTTTCTCCCAGGAAGGTCTTTGTCTTAGTTGGGGTTTTTATTGCTGTGAAAAGATACCATGACCACAGCAACTCTTACAAATGAAAACATTTAATTGGGGTGGCTCACTTGTAGTTTCAGAGGTTCAGTCCATTATCATCATGGCAGGGAGCATGGTGGTATGCAGACAGACGTGGTGCTGGGGAGTAGTTGAGATTCCTACATCTTGCAGGCAACAGGAAGTGGACTGAGACACGGGGTGGTATCCTGAGCATAGGAAACCTCAAAGCCCACCCCCACAGTGACACATTTCCTCCAACAAGGCCATATCCACTCCAACAAAGCCACACCTCCCAACAGTGCCCTCCCTGATGAGATTATGGGGGCCAGTTACATTCAAACTACCACAGTCTTGTCATAGATAGAGCAGCAACTCAGAGGATACTGGAAATTTTAGTTCAGACTCTTTGTGGTGGACTGGGGATGGGGTAAGCTCTCAGTTCCACTGTGTGCAAGAAGAGTTAGGTGTCAGGCTTGCCTGACAGGCCCAAGATTTTAGCATGCTCTGGGTCTCAGCACATTGTGGCATGTTCACAAAGATGCTTTGCAGCAGATGCCCCCTAACTATGTCTCTGTCTGTCACTGTCTTGGGTCACACTTACTCATTCAGTCATCTGTGTCGTATATGAACACTGGCATTGGCTCTCAGCCATGTTCCACATCCTAACCACTCTAAGGAGAGGCCACTGAGAGGAGTGGGTCCTGTCACCTTCTGACTGGCTGACCTGATTGGCCCAGATGTCAGTATGTCATTTCAGTCAGCAAAGGCAGATGCTTTATCCCTCTCAGTCCTGTTTAGCACAAAGAAGCACGCTTTGCATTTACTGTAAATCAAGGTAAATAAAGTGGCCTTGAATGCCCAAGACTCTGCCCTGAAACATTGAAAACACACAAAGGAACTGATCAAGGAGCCTGTAGATGAAGCTGAACAAGTTCAAGTGTGGTTAGCCCACCACTCTGCACTCTTGCCTGAGGCCAGACTTAAGGGGTAGTTTTTTAGGATCTTTCCAATGCTTTTTATCCAGGTCAGAAGCCATAGGTTTCATGTCAGGATAGACTATCACGGTCAATAGGTAGTGACTATCTGGGACTCTGGGGTCTGTGAATTCTAAGACCCTACTAGATTTAATCAGAGGAGGCTGTGACCAATTGGTAATGCCTGTCACAGGCATGGAAGAGAGGCCATAGGCACCATCAGCTTCTGGTTAGTTACCTAGGGAGGTTGCCTGAGAGAAGGGATAACCCTGGACTCCTTAAAGACAAGGAGGGCCTACCCAAGTGGTGCCCTCCCACATGGCTCTTACCCTCTTGTACAGGTCCCAGAAGCCATCCGCAAGTGCCAGCGGGCGGGTATCACAGTCCGCATGGTCACTGGTGACAATATCAACACAGCCCGGGCCATCGCCATCAAGTGTGGCATTATCCACCCTGGGGAGGACTTCCTGTGCCTGGAGGGCAAAGAATTCAACCGGAGGATCCGCAATGAGAAGGGGGAGGTACGCGCTCACTCGGCCACTGCCAAGGCTGTGCAGCCGGCCAAGCTCAAGAGGGGGCCGGGAGGCGTGGGCACTGCATGCTTGAACAGAAGCCAGCTGGTGTGCCCCCCGAAGAGCCCAGTGACTGCATGGGGCTCAATTTCTCTCTCTGACCCCACCGACATACCACACCCCTCTCCAGATTGAGCAGGAGCGGATTGACAAGATCTGGCCAAAGCTGAGGGTGCTGGCTCGATCCTCGCCCACGGATAAGCACACACTGGTCAAAGGTAAGACTGAGGTGACGCCGGTGATTCTGAGCCCAGAACCAACCCGGCCTGAGCCAAGCCCCATTTTGCATGGCATTGCAGCTTCCCCGAAAAAAGGAAGAGGGCACACCAGGGATTCTCCTCACATGAGGGCAGGTCCCCTGGGGGAAGGGGGCATGGGAGACTGTGAGACTCTCTTCTGATCCTCCAACTTCCTCTAGGTAGCGGTGGGCCTGGGCCTGGGGCCTCAGATCACCGGGCAGGAGGGCTGCCTGGGCTAAGAAGTGTTCTAGTCCATGTGCGTAAAGCCTCTTATGCCGACCTTCAGAAACCGTTCAGCTCTTTCATACCTTAGCAGTATTTACTGTTCCTTGTCATCTGAAAGGCAGCCCACCTTCCCCCTCAATCAGCTCCCAGACTGACCATCCCTTGTGAACAGACCCAGAGGATGAGAAGTCTTGGGAATAGCAGAAGGCTAGAACCTTTCTGCCTGCCATGACCACTCACAGAGCCTCAGCAACACCAACCAGCATTCCTGTAGTAACAGCCCTGGTTCACAGGACTCCTACTACCCTCTCTGAGGCCTTGGCAAGTCTGTCCACTCTAGGTCTCGGTTTCCACATCTGTAAACTGTCCAGAGGGTGGGTTTCTTACTTCTGCCTGGGATCACCCCTAGGCATCTTAGATTCATGTGTCTTAAAGATGGAAGCAGATGTGGCCTGTGGGTAGAAGCATGGAACCCCAGGACAACAGACAACAGAGGACCCTAGCTCACCCTCGCCCCTCACTCACAGACTCGGCAGCAGAAAACTCTAGCTCATCCTCATCCCTCACTCACAGACTCTCCAGCAGAGGACTCTAGCTCACCCTCACACCTCACTGACTCATCAATTCACTCCCTGACTCTGTCACTGAGCATTTATGGAAGAACTACTGTGTGCTCTAACTGGTCCTTCACTATGGACAGCACAGGTTCCACAGAACAGGTTCCACAGCACAGGTTCCACAGCACAGTTTCCACAGCACAGGTTCCACAGGATGAGTTCCACAGCACAGGTTTCACAGCATGGGTTCCACAGGATGAGTTCCACAGCACAGGTTCCACAGCACGGGTTCCACAGCATGGATTCCACAGCACAGGTTCCACAGCACAGGTTCCACAGCACAGGTCCCACAGCACAGGTTCCACAGCACAGGTTCCACAGGACAGGTTCCACAGCACAGGTTCTACAACACAGGTTCCACAGCACAGGTTCTACAACACAGATTCCACAGCACAGGTTCCACAGCACAGGTCCCACAGCACAGGTTCTACAACACAGATTCCACAGCACAGATTCTACAACACAGGTTCCACAGCACAGGTTCTACAGCACAGGTTCCACAGCACAGATTCCACAACACAGGTTCCACAGCACAGGTTCCACAACACAGGTCCCACAGGACAGGTTCTACAGGACAGGTCCCACAGCACAGGTTCCACAGGACAGGTTCCACAGGACAGGCACTAAGCCATATCACTGCACAATGCAAAAGTTCTCTTCCAGCCACTGGACTCCTGCTCAGGCTGGAGAGGATGTGAAGCTCGGGGGTGGGGTGGGGGCAGGGGGCAGCTCTGTGTTCCAGACAGCACAGGGAACTACACTGTGCAGAGCCCCTGGTGTCATTTGGGAGAGAACAAGAGGAGACCAAGGGAGATTGACCTTGGCCATCATGGGCCAGTGGCACTGTCACCCCGGGATGGGGGGTGGGGGGTGGGGAGGAATACATAGGAAGGCCAAGAAAGGAAGAATGATGTATAGGAAGCTCAATCTGCTTTAGGAGAGTGATCTGAAGGCAGGGGGATGTTCCAAAGGCAACAGCTACAGTATGATTGGGTGGTGCGGTGCAGTGTTTGTGGGTAGATGAATCCAAGTAGGTTATGTGTGGATCTGATGTGGAGAGAAACAGCAGGGAATCCCATAGGGTGCTCCTGTACAGACCCTGTTTACAGGCCCACACCCCTTACCTGGGTGTCAGGCATGACAGACCTGGGGAGATGCTAACACTTAATGTAAGACTTCTGAGCCAGGGTCTCTGACATTCTAGTAGTACCATCTGCGACAGACAACCATTGAACCAGGACAATGTGAGCCTCAGCTAGAGCCCTGTGGGGTGATGGGCACATGGGGGGCAGGGAAGCCTCAGAAGAGGAAGAATTCAGGGCACCCACCTATGTGTTGGTAGAAATAAAACCATTAGATGCTGGGTAAAGGTAGCACACACCTTTAATCCTAGCACTCAGGAGGCAGAGGCAGGTGGATCTCTGAGTTTGAGGCCAGACTGGTCTACAGAGCAAGTTCCAGGGCAGCCAGGGATACACAGAGAAAACCTATCTCAAAAAAAAAAAAAAAAAAGCAAGACCATTAGAGACCAGAGAGACAAGTGGAGGAGGGATACCCAGGGGTGAGAGGTACTAGGAAGACAGGAGGGAAGCCTACAGAGAAGAGCGTGGTCCACTGTGGGACCAGCTGCTGAGAGGCCAGGAGAGACAGGATAGAGATATGACCACAGAGAAGCCCCAAGGAACCATGCAGTGTAGGCCCTGGTGAGTTCCTTGCCTTGGAGGAGCCCAATGCTGGCCAAGGACCCAGAAGAGTCAAAGATTGACCTGCCAGCTTCAGGGACAGGAGTCCAAACAGGCTGAGCCTGGGACAGTGGGATTTGCACTGGCTGCCAGCCAGTGGGAATAGCCGGGATGACCCCCAAGGGACCAGGCATGGAGGCTGGGCTTTGGGTGGGATAGAGGGAACGGTGTCTCAAACCTGGGAAGTTGTCTCCTGCCTCCGCAGGATGCTGCCGTCTGCCTGGCACAGACAGGGCAATGCCTGCACGTGGTCAAGGAGACCAACAGCCTCAGTGATGACGTAAGGGGTTGTGTGCAATCTGGTTTCCACCAATTACTTCATTGACGATGTGTGTGCAGAGAGAGGTCAAAACCAGTGGGGCAGGATCACTAGCAAAGGGCATGGCCATGGCCTCCCTGTGTGTGACTGGAGTTCCCGGATAGAAGGTACTGGAAAAGCAGATGTGGGAGTCCCTGAAGGTACACAGAACTCCTGGGTCTGGGCAGAATAGCTGGGGGATTGTGTTTCTAGGTAGGACGGCCAAGGACTTCAAGAGCAAAGACAGCGCTGAAGGATGGGCAGCCCCAAGCCAACCTGGGCTAATGAGGAGCCTGGTACCTCTGAAAGTACTGGGAAGAGCAGTGATGGGAGGGACTGGCTGGACAGAGAGGACAGAAGGCCATGCTGAGGCCCGGGGCTGGCCCTGGGGCCCTGAGCACACCCTCTTGCCCCCTAGGCATCATTGACAGCACACACACTGAGCAGCGGCAGGTGGTGGCTGTGACGGGGGATGGGACCAACGACGGACCAGCTCTCAAGAAGGCAGATGTGGGCTTCGCAATGGTAAGAGGAGCTCAGAGAGGGCTTCTGGTCTGATTGTGTCTCAAAGGCGAGGATGGCAGGGCTTGGACTCCACAGCTTCACACCGGCTTGTGGGACTCCGTGCACACACCTCACACTCGCCTTCGCCATCCACCTTGTACTCAACCAAAGCTTTTGAGCCCCAGTCTAGCCTCAGAGGTTTTCCTGAAGGGTGCAGGCAGTGCCCTGCTAGGTGCTGGGTGCTTAGAGGTCAAGAAGGAATGCGACAAGGCCAGGCTTCCTTGGGGAGAAAGTTGGCCTCAGAGGGGTGGCTGTGTGCACATGTGTGTATGTGTAAATGTTTTTATGCATGTACACATGTATATGCATACATACATGTGTGTTTCTGTGTGGTCTGAATGATCTGGTTCCTTTAGGTCAGGGGTGAGATGCACAGGACTAAGGCTGTATAAGGTAAGAATGGCCATATAGAGCCTCCCCAGCTGCCCCACCAGGCTCCTGTCCCTGTCCCCACAGGGTATTGCAGGCACAGATGTGGCTAAGGAGGCCTCAGACATCATCCTGACGGACGACAACTTCAGCAGCATCGTCAAGGCAGTGATGTGGGGCCGTAATGTCTATGATAGCATATCCAAATTCCTGCAGTTCCAGCTGACTGTCAACGTGGTGGCCGTAATTGTGGCCTTCACAGGTGCCTGCATCACACAGGTGGGTCCCGGGAGCCTCATACCCAAGGCTGGGAAGGGCAGCCTCCAGGACATCCTAGGCTGTTGGAATCACAACGCTGGGGAAGGACACATGTTGTGGCATGTCTCACAAGAACAGGACTCCATCATAGTCTTCCATGAAGCCACCAGCCCTATGCAGTTTAGAAATGAGGCATGGAGAGGTAGTGTGATTCGGGTGGCCCCAGAAATGAGGGGTATGAGACCTCATGCCCATCTGGCCACCTGCAGCAACCTGACCCTTGCTCCAGGAGCCGGCAGAAATGTGGGCAGAGGCAGTGCAGGCCCAAGAGACATCAGTTGGCCAGCTGAGGACCCAGATCCAGCCAGGCTCTGTGGGGCCTTCACTCCAGAGTGGAGTGGATTAGGAGAGGTGGGGTTGAGTGGAGGAGGCAATGGGGTTCTGTCTGTCTAGATCACTGCTTCTAGGTCCTCAGCAGGCTGCTCACTGAGGCAGGTGGAGCCAGGTGGAGTGAGTACCATTTCACAGAGGTAGAAACAGGCTCAGAGGAGAGAGTGGCCAGACACTCAGCCTGGCTCCTGATATCTCCTGACATTATAACCAGACTGCATCTCCCAGGAGCTGGCTTTCTGGCATGGGGAAGGAGAGTGACTTCAGTTCTAAGGGAGTCTCAGAGCGCTGACTACTCCCAGTCACCACCTGGGCACACAAGTTCCTACCCAAAGGGGAACCCAGAATCCAATGTGCAGCCATCCCCAAAGGCCACATGGCCACATGGCCCATAGGCTCCCCTTTGCTGTAACCCTCACCATGGTGATACCACTCAAGCCCTGAGTGTTGGGTTGAGGATTCCCATTCTGCTTAAAGGGCCTCTCTCCTGGTCTGTGGATGAAAAGCTCCCTCTAGTGGTACCTTGGAGACATTGCCATGACAGCTTCCTGGAGCCTGGATTGATGCCAGTAGGAAAGCAGATTCAGAGACAAGGATCAGTTGGCCCGAGGTCCCTGACTGAGCAGGGCCATGCAGGCTTTGGTGAGAAAATGGCACACCTGACCCTGAGGTTCTTGTATCAGATAACGTGGAAGGGCAGGAGAAAGCCCAGAGCCACAGCCCTACCAGGCAGGGGTGAGGCAGCAGGAGCAGCAGGGGAAACACAGGGAAGGCAGACAGGCAAGAAGCAGTTAAGCTTTCAGAATGGAAGAGCTTCCTGGAGGGGTGTCCACAGGCCACAAGACAGTCAAGGGTAGAGCCAATGGCAAGGAACAGAGGGCTCTGGATAGAAGGAGGCCAGGTGTGGGAGAGGTTTGCCCCCAACAGGTGACAGGTGTGTATGGGACCAAGAAGACAGATGTAAAAGGAAGAGAGTGACTAGGAGGCTGGGGCCAAGAGAGACTGGAGGAAGGGGTCCTTCAGTGTGCCGTAAAAGTCACAGATGGGGGCTGGAGAGATGGCTCAGCGGTTAAGAGCACTGGCTGCTCTTCCAGAGAACCCAGGTCCAATTCCCAGCACCCACATGGCAGTTCACACCTGTCTGTAACTCCAGTTCTAGGGTATCCGATACCATCACACAGACATGCATGCAGGCA
The DNA here is from genome assembly GCA_902168325.1 of Peromyscus nudipes. Taxonomy (NCBI): domain Eukaryota; kingdom Metazoa; phylum Chordata; class Mammalia; order Rodentia; family Cricetidae; genus Peromyscus; species Peromyscus nudipes. Next base: position 34,674 of record CABHPH010154071.1, read on the forward strand.
AAACACCAATGTACATAAAATAAATAAAGAAAAAAATTTTAAGTCACATATGACTTTAGGGAAAGGAATGGGGTGAAGATGAGGCCAGCCCTGGCTGCTGTGGGCAAGGCCTGTAGTTGTGAGGAGTGAAGGGACCAGCTCATTCAGTCAGTGTACACTGGGGATGTTCTGTCCAGCCTGGTTTCAGCAGAGTAAATCTGACAGTGTCCACACCAGCATGGTTGTGGCGGTCACCTCTGTGTTAGCTTTCCGGTTTTCTTACTTGACAGACTTCCTATCATGATAGTACATTTCTTTTGGAGTCATAGTTATAAAAACCAATTTAGCCGGGCAGTGGTGGCAGCACTCGGGAGGCAGAGGCAGGCGGATCTCTGTGAGTTCGAGGCCAGCCTGGACTACAGAGTGAGTTCCAGGAAAGGCGCAAAGCTACACAGAGAAACCCTGTCTCAAAAAACCAAAATAAATAAATAAATAAATAAATAAATAAATAAATAAATAAATAAATAAATAAATAAATGAATGAATGAATGAATGAATGAATGAATAAATAAATAAAT
>CABHPH010154072.1:0-52404 GCA_902168325.1 Peromyscus nudipes
GCGGGCGCTGGAAAGTTTCGGTGGCGAATGGCGGCCGGAGGGCGCTGCAGCGGCGGCGGGGCGGGGGCGCTGGCGGCTTGTCGCTCCCGAGCGTCGAGACTGGGGGGGCTGGGCTGGGAGCGGCGGCGGCGGGAGAGGGCGGGACGGCGGGAGGGACCGACACGGCCAGTGACCTCCGCTGGGAGCGGACGCGAGCGCGCCTACCGTGGTTGGGAGATGTGCCAAGGGGGTCGCCAGCAAGCCTCCCTCCCCAGACACCTGGAGGAGGCACTCTACGGCTCTACCCTCCCCCACAGCGTCCCCGCCGGCCCCTCCCCCAGCGCCTTGGGGGGGCCCCGCGTCCCCACGCGGCAGCCCCTCCCCCACTGAGGGCTAGGACGCCAGGCCCGCCCTCACCCAGACCAAGTCCAGACCCAGCCCCCCGGGGGCAGGGAAGAGACTTACATCCCTGCACAGTTCTTCACCTAAAGCCTCCCCACCCCCATTTCACCCCGCCCCACGCCCAAGGTGGAGGAGGGAAGCCCAAGCTTTGCCCTCTGGGCCCCAACCCAGTCCCTAGCTCCTTTTTTACAGGCTCGGAGAGGAATGAGGGGAACAGGGCCCCCACAAGCATACCCAATCCCAAACCCTGGCACTCCAAGGTGGCTTTGAGGGGGTTGGGAACAAGGGCCACCCTGCAGGTTGGGGGAGGGATGGTAACCCAAGCCACTGAAAGTGTTACCATCCCCCACCTCAAAGATGAAGCCGCCCAGCTGGCCTAGGAGGTCCTCGTGCAACCCGTCTCCAGGAACATCTCCTTCAAAATTAACAATTTAAAGCACCCCCCCCAGTTGCCTTTACGCCCACCCACAAAAAAAAAAAAATGACTCGGGCGCAGCCATGACCTTTGCAAAACACCTCCCAGCCAAGAATCAGAAATGCATAGGGGAGAAGCTTCAGTACAAGGCGAAGACACAAACTGGGGAGGAGTATGTTAGGGTACTGGGGTCCTCAGATCTGCAAATCCCCACCCCCAGGCCTGAAACCGCAGGCGCTGGCAAAGTGTTTTCTGTTGCCATGGCTGGTAAGGCCCAGCCCTGGCGCTTCTTCCTCCCTTCCACGTTGGTGACGATTCCCCCCAACTCCCGGCTTTAATTCAATTAAATATCCGGCCCTCCTCCTCAGCACCTTTGGTGTCTGCCTTGTTGAGTATTTTTAAAATCAATTTGCCCCTCCCTTAGGCTTCTAATGAGCTTGGTGCTAAGAGCCCAGTAACACTCAGCAATTTAAACTCTAACCTCACTTGCTCCTTCCTTGAACACTAGGCGTTTGTTGCTCTGGTGGTTAGGGGGAGGGGGAGAACCCGGGGCGAGTTTTTAAGGGGCCGGTTCTCCATCAAACAGGCGGACCTCAAAATTACCTTGCAAAATATTGCTGCGAAACGTCAAAGATGTCAAACGACTGTTGCTACACCGTTATTAGAGCGCATCAATAAAAAATACACACTTACACAGTCTCCATAATTGTGAATCAGCAGAACACTGGCTTATTAGCTATCGGCTGCCATTCAAGTCCCCCCACCCCAAAGGATTTGGTGGGACTCCCTTGAGCCTGCCCTTCGTAGCTCCCGGGCTCCTGAGCTCGAGCAGACTGATGCTGAGGTATTACGAAGGGTGCAATCGAAAACCCGAGCCCGCTCATGATGCAACCCTAGCCCGGTTTACACGTGCTTCCCTTCCCCCACTGCATGCTGGTGGTAGCGCTGCGTTTTTTCCGCCTGTAGGGTCACATTGTGGTTGATTGATTCTCCTTTCGCCTTGCTCAGTCATTCAGATTTGGAAAGTAAATAACAAGTTGACATCATTACAGCTTCAGGCTTTACCCGGTCGCCAGCTCTAGCTACCACAGACCCTGGAGTAGCTGCGCAGCAAACCCTACCCACCTAGCCTGCTCAGCTTGACTGGTCCAAATTAGTGCTTGGAAATTCCAAACTGAAGTTGGTTAAAAGCTCCCCTGCATGTTTCTATTATCTGGCAAGTGATGATCATTTTTAAAGAATAGGAAAGTGGTGGGGAAAAAATCTCATTTTCCAAGTAGGGAGCAGAGTGACTAGGTTTTATTACAGGACTCCTCTGACTCTTAAAGTGGGAGGTTTGATTCTACTTTGCCAGGGTGATATAGAATAGCAATAATCCCAATTCTTGCTTTTGGACAGTCAAGGACTAGGGATTTGGATAGATGGCTCAGGGATTAAGAGCACTTACTGCTCCTACAGAGGACTCAGGTTCAGGTCCTAGCATCTACTAGCCAGACCACTGCCACCTGTAACTCTGGTTCCAAGATATACTACGCCCTCATTCTACACTCCTATGGCACCTACATGCATGTGGGGCACAGAAATTCTCGAAGGTACACATATACCTAAGAATAATGACTAAATAACCCTTGTTTTGCTTTGTTTTAGAAAGAAAGAAAGTTGGTAGAGGGCTATGGGTAAGGTCCCAAAAGTTGGAAAATTAAGTCAAGAGTTTGTAATAAAGACTCATAGTAACCACCACAACACTGTAAGACCTAAAGACAAGAAAACAGGCCCCTTTTTTAATAATAAAATTACCAAAATTCTCTCTGAAGTGCTATTACATGAAAGGAAAATTAGACTGTTTTATTTATTTATTCACTCGGGCTGCTTGCTGTAGGTGCTGGTGTGGAAGAAAACATGAAAATAACAGAGAGGAAGCAGCTAGTGCCCTCTGAAGAGGAAAAGGAGTAAGGTACACTGTGTGTGTGTGTGTGTGTGTGTGTGTGTGTGTGTGTGTGTGTGTGTGTGTGTTTCAGTCTTGGTGAACACTTTTTGCAAAAAGAATTCAACTTGCTGAATTTCACTTTGTTCCTGTGTTCCTTTGGGCAACACAGATTATTCTTTTCTTATCAGTGGTGCCTTGAAATATAATACTAAAGCATGAACGAAAAAAGTGAGTTGGATTTCATCAAAATTATGGAAGTCTGCAAAAATACTGTTGAGAATGGAAGACAAGCCAGAAACAGAGAAAGCAGTTGTAAAATGCATGCCTGACAAAGGATTGGCATTAAAAATATACAAAGACCTCTCTTTTTTGAAGATGTTACCTTTTAAAATTATGTGTGGATGTGTCTCTGAACATGAATGTGAGTGCCTGTGGAAGCCAGAAGAGGGTGTTATAGCCCCTGAAGCTAGAGTTACTGGCTGTTGTGAGCTGTCCATGTGGGTGTTAGGACAAAACCTCTGCAAGAAAAATACTTGCTCTTAACCGCTGAGCCATCTTTCCAGCCCCCAAAGAAGTCTTAAACTTCATGTGGTAAGAAATAATCACATTAGCAATAGATAGGAAATAAAATAAGGCCGGGGAGATGATTCATCAAGTAAAGGCTAGCACAGAAGAAAACTGACTCCTGAAAGCTCCCTTCTGATGTCCACACACATGCCCATGCACATACAAATATATGCAAGTAAATAAATGTAACTTTAAAAACTTAGTTCTTTGGCCTAGTGTAGTGGCACTTGAGAGGCAGAGGCAGCCAGATCACTATGTCTACATAGTGAGTTCCAGGCCAGCCATGGATACATGGTGAGACCCTATCTAAAAAATAAGTAAATAAATAAATAAATTTTGCTCTTTTACTATATCTTGTAACATAACTCTTACACAACTGAAAAGAAATTGAAAGAAGTACCAAAAGTACAACTGTCAAGATAAACATATGAGCCATGCAGTGGTGGCGCATGCCTTTAAGTCCCAGCACACGGGAGGCAGAGGCAGGCAGTTCTCTGTGAGTTCGAGGCCAGCCTGGGCTACAGAGTAAGTTCCAGGACAGTCAGGGCTACACAGAGAAACCCTGTCTTGAAAAAAACAAAACAAAACAAAAAAGATAAACATATAATGCCTTTTCCCACCTTGCAGGGCTCCATGTAGGCCAGGCAAGTGCTCTACCACTGAGCTATAGATGCTGGCTCCAAATATATTGCTATATTTGTGTATGAGTGCGTGTGCATGTCAGTGTGTGTGTGCTAATTTTTAATAAAACAAGGGAAGGAAATGACAGTAGAAAGGGAGTAACAGGTGTCACTGGAAACCAAGCTTCCTCTGTTTGGTGTTGGCACTAGATTCTGGAAGAACAGAAAGGGCTAGTGCCTGGGGCACAGCTATGCAACCAGAGAAAGTCAAAATTGTAGCACAAACTGTTGAGCAAAGGAATAACTGAGGCACTAAGTATGTGGTGGTGCACGCCTGCAATCCCAGCATGTGGGATGTAGAGGCAGGATGATCAAGAGTTCCGGAAAGCTGTGGCCAGGGAGCCAGACCCTGTCTCAAGGAAAAGAAGAAAAGGAGGAAGAAGGGGCACTACACTACCTCAAAGAAAAATATATAAACCCTTTTTTTGACATTTATTCATTTGTATGTGTGCACACACCTGCCTCATGGAGTTCATGTGTGAAGGTCAGAGGACAATTTTTGAGTCAGTTCACTCCTTCCACTTTGTGGGAACAGAAGATCCAATTCAGGTTATCAAGCTTAGTAGCAAGTCCCTTTACCAGCAGAGCCATCTCACCAGATTTGTTTTCTTCATCTTCTTCTTCCTCTTCCTCCTCCTCTTCCACTTCTAAAATTTTTTTAAATTTATTTTCATTTTATGTGTATGACTGGTTTGGGTTTTTTTGTGTTTGTTTGGTTTGGTTTGGTTTGGTTGTTGTTGTTGTTTTCGAGACAGGGTTTCTCTGTGCAGCTCTGGATGTCCTGGAACTCGCTCTGTAGACCAGGCTAATCTTGAACTCACAGAGATCTCCCTGCCTTTGCCTCCTGAGTGCTGGGATTAAAAGTGTGCGCCACCATAGCCCGGTGTATATGAGTGCTTTGCCTGCCTGCACATCTGTGCACCACATGCATGCAAAACCTATGGAGGCCAAAAGAGAGTATCAGGTCCTCTGGAACTAGAGTCACAGAAGGATGTGAGCTACCTTGTGTGTTCAGGGAATTGAAGACAGGTCCTTTGGAAAAGCAGCCAATGCTCTTAACCACCGAGCCATCTCTCCAGCTGACATCAAAGTTGCTATCTTCTCCTCCTCTTCCTCCCACTCCTCTCCCTTTGAGATAGTGTTTCACAGAGCCCAGGCTGTTCCCAGAAGTCTCTGTGAGAATGATGTTGAATTTCTAATCCCCCACCCTCTGTGAACCACTATTCCCCGCTTATATGGTTCTACGAATCAATCCCAGGGTTTCATGCATGCCAGATGAGCACTTTATCACAGCCATGTCCTTCCTGACTTCCATGATGCTTGATGACAATGTACATGCTTTTTCTCTCCCTTTATTTCCTCTTCTGCAGTTAGCATTGAACAAGCTCTATGGGCAATGAACACAGGATAGAGGATGAGCTCATCATAAATAGTACATACACACACACACACACACACACACACGAAACAACTCCTATTTCAAGAGTGAAATTACATTGGCCAAAAAAAAAGTCCTTCAAGAGATGCTTCAGTGACTTTGTGGTTCTTGGCAGATAAATAGCCTCATGTTACTTTCACATATGTATGTCATGGGTTGGCTGGCTGGCTAGTTTTATGTCAACTTGACACAAGTTAGAGTTATCTGAAAAGAGGGAACCTCAACTAAGAAAATGCTTTCAGAAGATCCAGCTGTAGAACATTTTCTTAATTAGTGATTGTTGGGGGAGGAACCAACCCATTGTAGGCAGTGACATCCCTGGGCTGGTGGTCCTGAGTTCTATAAAAAAGCAAGCTGAGCAAGCCATGAGGAACAAGCCAGTAAGCAGTACTCCTCCATGGCCTCTGCATCAGCTCCTGACTCCAGGTTCCTACCCTGTTAGAGTTCCTGTCCTGACTTCCTTCAGCGATGAACAGTGATGTTGAAGTGTAAGCCAAAGAAACCCTTTCCACCCCAAGCTGCTTTGCTCATGGTGTTTTATTACGGCAATAGAAACCCTAAGGCATGAGCATATGAGCACTGTATCCAGCTTCTAGTATACACTCAATGAGAATGAAAATTTAAGATTCATAGAAACTGTATGCAGTGGAGTTTTCTTCCACAGCTGTCAAAACCTACAAACACCGGACACCCTTCCACGGGATGTATCCATAGAGCAAGGGCACCAATGAACAAAGAAAAGGAACATGATGTTCTTATTTGCACCTAGGCAACAGTCTCCAAGTTATTGCATCAAGTACCCTGTTGGGTATTTTCTAGGGTTACCCTAACAAAGTACTTACCACAAATGGGGTGACTTAAGGCACCATTCATATATTCTCTCAAGGTTCTGTAAGCTCAAAGTTCAAACTGGAGATGTCAGCAGGTTCTTCTTCTATCTCAAGGCTCTCTGTGTGGATCTGTAACCAAACAAACAGATTGGCATTATGCTGAGTGGAAAGTTAACCCAACCAAAGCCAAGGCATTGTAGGGAGGGACAAATTCCTGAGACTGCTCAGCTGATGGTCCCAGTTGTAAGAATTATAAAATATGACTCTTTTCTATCAAATACTATAAACCTTGTGTTTTGGACAAGGAATTCAAATATTTATATCTCCACCACTTTGTAAGACTCCAGTAAAACCTTTGTTTACACACCCTCCTACTATATTCCAGGAAATTAATGGCCTAGAGCAATGTGACCCCTTTCCCCTTCCTCCTTCACTTTCTGTGCACCAATTCTTTTCAGACTAGCCAATTAAATTAAGACTATGAGACCAGACCACAGCCAGTGGGAAAACCATCACCTGAGTTAGAATAAAAGCCAAATTACTTCTGTCTCTGTGTGTTCACTCTTTTTTAAAATTGGTTTTTTGAGACAGGGTTTCTCTGTGTAGGCCTCGATGTCCTGGAACTTGCTCTGTAGACCAGGCTGGCCTCAAACTTGGAGATCTGCCTGCCTCTACCTCTCTAGTGCTAGGATCAAAGGTGTGCACCACTCCCGCCTGGTTCTGAGCACAGCCTCTGAATCAAGAGAAAAGTTTGCCTTGTCCAGACACTTCAGTTGGCATGATGGCCTTTTTACTTGAGACCCTAAACTTATTTCTAACACAGTTCATGAAGAAAAATGGCAGGCACATATGTGGGCAATACTTATATCAAATTCATGGAGCACAATGTTCTAAAGGTTGAAATGTTGGGCAAGAATACCTCTGGCCATGCTCAGCTTCCCTCATAAAGATGGCTGACAGGAATGCCTCTGGAATGCTCAACTCTTTCCAGATAGTTTTAGCTGAAAAGTGAGAAAGGATACTTTGAAGATGTGTTAACTCAGGACTTTACCCCTAAAAATGCTTGCCCCAATTAACAGCAGACACATGTGTTTTTATACCTCTTCCAGGTTCCAGTGGTAGCCAGCCTCCTTGGTGTTCTTTAGTTTATAGCTACATCACTCCTATGTCTTAGCTATCTTCACATAGTTCTATTTGTCATCCATCCATCCACCCACCTAAATCTTCCTTTCTCTTTTCTCTTATAAAGAGAGTAATTTCTTGATTTAGGGCCCACCCTTACCCCACATAATCTCATCTTAACTTCATCACATCTGCCAAGCTGAGGAGCTGGCTCACTGGGTAAAGAAAATTGCTGTGTAAACATGAGGACCTGAATTCAGATCCCCAGCACCTACGAAAAAAAGCTGGGTATGGTCAGGTGTGTCTGTATCTGTAATCCCAGCAATGGGATTTAGACAGGAGGATCCTTAGACTTCATTGTGCAGCTAGGCTTGTCAAATGGGTGTGCTTCAGGTTCCATGATAGACTCTGTTTTAAAAAATAAGGAAGTTTAAAAACATGAGGAAAATGTTTGAGGATGGCACCTGATGTCATCATCTGGCCTCCACATGCACACATATGTACATGTGTTCACAATCAAATGTGTACCCATGCAAACACTGTAGCCAGAAGGTTTCTCTAGTCCTGCCCAGCCCCGTGGTCCTGTGGCTGCTTATAAATAATTATTTAGAGGCTTATATTAATTACCAATTGTATAGCCTATGGCAGGCTTCTTGCTAGCTAGCTTTTATAACTTAACCCATTTCTATTAATTTATAAGTTGCCACGTAGCCATGGCATTACCAGTCTGCTGGCATCTTGCTTCTTGGGAGGTAGGCTGGCATCTCTCCTGCTTCTGCCTTTCTTCTTCCTGTCTCTCTCTTGGATTTCTTGCCTGGCTATAACCTGACTCCCCATAGGCCAGAGCAGCTTCTTTATTAACCAATCATAGCAACATATATTCACAGCATACAGAAAGACATCCCACAGCAAAACACCACACACAGAGATATAAAAATTGTAATAGTAAATGGCATTTACTTATAATTTACCCTGAACATAATCTATTTTGGTTATGAGCCTAGCCTTAATGGCTGAGCCATCTCTCTAGCCCACCAAACATAATCTAAATAAATGTGGATGGAAATACCAAATTGTGTACAAACAGTAATCAGAAATAAATCATGTTCAAGGCCTAAAAATCACAAAATCATTTAAAATACCAGTTCTTATGCTTCTGAATCATGAGGCTCTAATGATTAACACCTTGCTCCTTTAAAAAGCCAAATTAGGACAGGTTATTCTGCACTGCATCCAATCACCCACCAGCTAGATTTCACACATCCTCCTCCAGGTCTGGCCAGGTGACTCTCCCTGACCTCCCCATCCATACCTTCTCCCCAACCTTCAAGATCTAGCCTGAGGCCCACATCCAGCGCCCCTGCCTATTCTGGCCTCCCCTGCCTACACAGCCAACAATCTCTAGGCTTAGGCCCAAACACTCCTTACCTATGCCCCAAACTCAGCCAGATCTGCTCCCACACTCCAGGTTTAGACCAGGAAACACATCCAGTATGACAGCACAGTCCCCTCTGTCCACCTGACTTCATTTCACCCATGCCATTTCCAACCTTGACCCAACATAACCCACATCCTCTCTTTTGTCCCAACCTGCTGTATCCATAACAAACTCAGAACCAACAGAAGCCAACACACCTAGATCTCATCACAAAAACACCAACAGTATAAACAATCAAGCTAGTATCTTCTCTCCAAATCTACCACTTCTATAGAAATGCTTGCCAATGATAATTACCTAGATGAACCCCAGGACATAGAATTTAAAGGAACATTCATAATCTTCATCAAGAATTCAAGGAATTGAGGGAAGATACAAAGAAACAACTCAATGAAATCAAGGAGAAAGAGTTTACAGAGTATAAATGCCTGAGCAATGCCCAAGAAAACATAAACATAAGGCTGATAGAAATAACAATAAAAATCCAGGACTTGAGATTGGAATTCAATAAAGAGATAGATAGAAACATTGAAAAGGACTCAAGCCGAAATGAGGATGAAATTGAAGAACCCGATAACCCAACTAGAAGACTCAAAGGAAGGCCTTCAAGTAGAATAAGTCAAGCAGAAAACTGAATATCAGGACTTGAAGATAACGTAGAGGATCTAGACCAAATAAGCAAGTAATATAAAAAAAATCTTAACAATCTTTTTAATTCAGGAAATGAACATACAGGAAATGTAGGACACAATGAAAAGACCAAACCTTCAAATTATAGGCATAGATGAGAGAAAAGAAACCCAAGTCAATGTCATAGATGAGATCTTCAACAAGATCATAGAAGGAAAACTTTCCCAACCTAAGGAAAGGCACATAGATATAAGAAGCACACAGAACACCAAATATGTAAGACCAGAAAAGAGTATTCCCACCACATATCATGGACAAGCACTAAGTATACATAACCAAGAAAGTATGTTGAAAGCCACAACAGAAAAAGAAATCAAACTATCTTTACTTGCGAATGACATGATACCTAAAATTAGAGATCCCAAAAATTCTATCAGAAAACTTCTTGAAACAATAAACAAATTCAGCAATGTGGCAGGATATAGAATCAACTTGCACAAATCACTAACTTTTTTTCCTTTTTCCTTTTTTTTGTTGTTGTTTTTAAGACAAGTTTTCTCTGTATAACTTTGGAGCCTGTCCTGGAACTCGCTCTGTAAACCAAGCTGGCCTCGAACTCACAGAGATCCATCTGCCTCTGCCTCCTGAGTGCTGGGATTAAAGCCATGTGCCACCATGGCCAGGCTTCAATAACCAACAAACATACAGAGAAGGAATTCGTGGGCACACTCCCATTCACAATAGCCTCAAAGGAAACAAAATACCCAGGAATAAACCTAACCAGGGAAGGGAAAGAACTCTACAATGAAATCTTTAAATATCTGAAGAAAGAGATAGATAAAGACACTGGAAAATGGAAAGACATGCCTTGGTCACAGGATTGATAGAGTTAACATTGTGAAAATGACCATTTTACTGAAAGTTTTTTACAAATTCAATGCAATCTCAATCAAAATACCCATCTCATTTGTCTCCTTGAAAAAAACTACCCTAACATTTATATTGAACCCACAAAATACTCTAGATAGCCAAACAATCCTGCACGAAAAGGACAATGCTGAAGGGGATCACAATTCCAGATCTTAAAATATATTACAGAGCCATAATAATAAAAACAGTATGGTTCTGTCACAAAAGCAGCCATGTAGTCCAATGGAACAAATCAAGTAGGTAGGAAATACATAATAAAGAGTCTGATGTTCAGGGTGATGAGTCAGGACATTCACTCTCCTTAATGTAGGAAGAGGCAAAGTCAGTGGGGTGAGTCCTCTGAGGACCCTGCCAGGATAGATTAGGGACCCAGAAAGACAGCTCAGGTGTACCCCAAGGCATTTTTCTCATCTTCTCTTCCTCCCCTTTCCATTCTTTTCTACCTTCTCTTCCTTTGCTATGCAGTTTAGAATGACCTTGACCTCCTGAATGCTCAGATTATAGGTGTGCCACCATGCCTGGTTTTGTGTGGTGCTGGAGATGGAATTCAGTGCTTCATGGATGCTAGGCAAGTGTTCTGCCACTGGGCTCTAGCCCTAGCCCCAAAGCTTGCTTGTTTGCTTTATTTATTTATTTATTTATTTATTTATTTATTTATTTATTGACTTTTGGTTTTTTGAGACAAGGTTTCTTTGTATAACAGCCCTGGCTATCCCAGAACTAGCTCTGTAGACCAGGCTGGCCTCAAAAACACAGAGATTCACCTGCCTCTGCCTCCCAAGTACTGAGATTAAAGGTGTGCGACACCACCGCCCGGCTACCAAAGATTTAATTTTAAACTGAGTTTTTAAGAAATATTTCAGCAGATGAAGGGTCAGCAGGAATCAACATTTAGATATTGTGTGTTGGCCCTCAGAAATTGGAATGCAGTGTGTGTTCTGCCACTTGATAATTTTGTGGATCATGTGATTCATGAAATAATGTAAGCTGTTTGAAATTAAGATTTTCTGTTTGTAAATAGGAAAACTGCTATGGTTTGGAGAAGGCCCAAAAGGATACTTGGCTTAGTGGACAGCCTCTCAGGAAGGGGTGGGGCCTTTAAGAGGTGTGGCCTAATGAGATGAAGGAAAATATTAAAATTCTGGTACTCCCTCTTTCTCTTGCTGCCCAGTGCCCATGAGGTAAGCATTTTGACCTACCACATGCTCCTACCATGTTCTGCCTCACTCAGGCCCCAAGGCAGTAGGGTCAACAAACATGGAGTGAAACCCCTGAGACCATGAGCCAGACTAAACTGATTTTGAAAGATTTCTTTTTATTTTTGTGTGTGACTGTTTTGCCTGCATGTGTGTATGTGTACCATGTGCCTGTGTGATGCCCCTGAAACTGGAGTTAAAGACTGTTGTGAGCCAATGTGTGGGTGCTGGGAATCAAACCTGAGTCCCTGGTAAGATCAGGAAGTGCTGTTAACCACTAAGCCATCTCTCCAATCCCTCCTTTTTTTTTAATGATAGGTTCTCATGTAGCAGAGGCTAACCTTTAACTCATTTCTAAAAATGGCATTTTCTTGATTGTGGGTGTGTGCACCCTCCAGAGGACAGTTTGCATGAGTTAATTTTCCTGTAGCTCCCAGGATTGAACTCATAACCTTCAGTTCTTTTTTAATTGAAAATATTTTTTCATACAATATATTCTGATGATGGCTTCTTCTCTCTTATCTCCCAGATCCTCCCCAACTCTCCACCCCATCTAACTCCAAATCTTTTTTGTCTCTCTCTCTTTAGAAAAAGAAAGGCAAAAAAAAGAAAAAAAAATCCGAATCATGAGAAACATATAACACATGCACACACACAAAACTCATAAAAACACAAAACCAGAAACAATAATGTATAAGCAAAAGACCAGAAAGGGTTTAGAAAATACCCAACAAAACATTATGAGACAAAAATGAAATACTGTTGAGTTTGTTTTGTGTTGGCCATTTACTGCTGGGCATGGGGCCTGCCCTTAAGAGTGGTTTGTAGCTGGGTGGTGATGGCACATACCTTTAATCCCAGCACTCAGGAGGCAGAGGCAGGTGGATCTCTGTGAGTATGAGGCCAGCCTGGGCTACAAAGCAAGTTCCAAGACAGTCAGAGCTGTTACACAGAGAAACCCTGTCTCGAGGGGAGAAAAAAAAGAGTAGTTTGTATACCCAATGAGACTCATTTGAGAAAAATAATTTTTCCTTTGTTAGCAGTTGTAGATAACTTCTTGGTAGGGAACGGGGACTTCTCCACTCAGCACTAGAATCCCACATGACTTGGACCTGTGCATGTGCATACAGCCACAGTTCATATGTGTGGCAGACATGTTGGGTCTGGAAGGCACTGATTGCTTTGTATCTTCCATCCCCATTGGCTCTTATAATATTTCCACCTCCTCTTCCACATAGCTCCCTGAGTCCGGAGAGATGGAATTTGATGAGACATCGTATTTAAGATTGAGTGTTCCAAGGTCCCTCACTCTCAGTACATTGTCCAATGTTCCCATATTCTGCAGGAGGAAGCTTCTCTGATGATGGCTGAGCAAGACACTGATCTATGAGTAGAGCAGAATGCCATTAGGGGTCATTTTATTGCTAGGTTCCTTTAGTAGAACAGTAGTATTTGGTGTTTCCCTAGGTCCCTGGGCTATCTAATCTCATGTTCTTGGCCACCCAAGCAGTGTCAAGTTTGGGCTGCATCTAATGGAGTGGGGCATACATCAAATCATATATTGGTTGGTTACTCTCACAACATTTGTGTCACTATTACACCAGCATATCATGGAGTCAGGTTAACATTGTAGATCAAAGAGTTTTTAATTTGGTTAGCATTTACCTTTCTCTTCTGGTAGAATACAGAGTATTTTCCAGTACCATGAACACTAGTCTGTAAGGGTGAAGGCTTTAGTTAGGCACCAGCTCCACTTCTCTATGTTAAATGAGCTATATAGGTGTTGTCTTCAGCAATAGGGCCTTACCATCAGTTTGTGGAGAGCAATGAATAGCTTTGACAATAGCCAAAATGGGAGGTTTCCATGGGGCCCTTTTGGCCACCATCTTAAGTAGATGTTACCCATTGTTGGTAGTGGAGGTTTCACTTGGTGTTGGTCTAATTGGGACCTTGTCTCCCCATTATTTGGTGATTCCATTTAGACTTCTTTCATATATATATATATATATATATATGAATGAAGCTTTTACTATATTAGGTTTCCTTAAATAGATGTTAGTTTTAGCTATCCCTCCCCATATGTCCTACCTTACCCCCTTCTTCCTTCCCATTTAAATACTCCCATCCCAATCTCTCCTTGTTTCTCTCTGACTACATATTTTATTTACCCTTCCTTAGGAAGTCCTTCCCTCCCCCAATCCCTTACTCAATACCCAACCTCTGTTTTTTAAATGGATTGTAGCCTGCTTATTGAAGGCTTAAAAGCTAACATCGACGTATAAAAGAGAACATACCATATTTGTCATTTGGGGTCTGGGTTGCCTCACTCAGGATGATTTTTTTTTCTACTTCCATCCATTTACCTCTGAATTTCATTTCTCTGTCCTGGGACTCAATTTGTAGACCTCAAACTCACAGAGATCTGCCTGTCTCTGCCTTCTGAATGCTGGGACTAAAGTTGTGTGCCACCACTGCCTGGCCCATGATTTCATTTCTTTAAATAGCTGAGTAAAATTCCACTGTGTAAACATAACACATTTTCTTTATCCATGCGTCTGTTGATGGACATCTAGGCTGTTTCCAATTTCAGGCTATTATGAATAGAGAAGCAATGAACATGTTTGGGCAAGTATATCTGTAGTAGGATAAAGAGTCCTTTCAGTATATGCCTAAGAGTGGTGTAACTGCTCTTGAGGTAGATTCCCATCTTTCTCAGGAACCACCACACTGATTTCTATAGTGGTTGTACAAGTTCACACTTCCACCAGCAATGAATGAATATAACCCTCAATTCACATCCTCAGCAGCATGAGCTGTCATTTGTTTTATTGCTTTTGGCCATTCTGACTGGTGTAAGATACAATCTCAGAGTAGATTGATTTGCATGTCCCTGATGACTAAGGAAGTTGGACATTTAAGTGTTTCTCGGCCATTTCTGAGAATTCTCTGTTTAGATCTCTACTCCATTTTTAATTGGGTTATTTTTTTTCTTTTTTTAGATTTTTTGAGACAGGGTTACTCTGTGTAGCCCGGACTGTCCTGGAACTCACTCTGTAGACCAGGCTGGACTCAAACTCAGAGACCTGCCTGCCTCCAGAGTGCTGGGATTAAAGGCACGTGCCACCCTGCTGTCTGTTTTCTTGATGTCCAGTTTTCGTTTTTGTTTAGTTCTTTATATATTTTGGATATTAACTGTCATCCAAAGTATAGTTGGTAAACGTCTTTTCCCATTATGTAGGCTTCTACTTTGTCCAAATGAGTATGCCCTTTGCTGTGCAGAAACTTCTCAGCTTCTTTGGGTCTAAATTGTTTATCATAGTGCCTGTGCTAAAGGTATTCTGTTCAGAAAGACTTTTTGCATGCCATATGATCAAGGATTTTCCCACTTTGTCTTCTATCAGGTTCAATGTATCTGGTTTTATTTTGAGGTCCTTGATCCATTTGGAATTGAGTTTAGCATGCAAAACATTTGTTCAAAGTTTGCTTAAACTTAAACCACTGCAAACTGAGATATGTATAAAACGTCTGACCCAATGTTCTTTTCAAATCATATTAGTTATAATTTCCTAATGGAATTGGAAGTGTTTAGGTCTTACTTCACTTACTGCAATCATGACCTCCTGAGCAAGGACTCAATGCTATTCTTAGAACAGTAATTTCAGTGTCTCCTCTAGCAAAAATAAACAAGCTGGAAACAAAAATATTTTCCTCTAATGTGCATTTAATTCTATTCAAATATTTCCTGAGTAGAGTTCATGGTTCTGTGGGGTAAATAAGACAATGAGTCACAGTACCATCTTCTAGAAATATACAGTCCCATAAGAAGCAGGCTCAGTCAGTTGTGGTAGCCCACACTCTTTTTTGTTGTTGTTGTTGTTTTTCAAGACAGGGTTTCTCTGTATAGCCTTGGCTGTCCTGGAACTCACTTTGTAAACCAGGCTGTCCTTAAACACAGAGGTTCCCAAGCCTCTGCCTCCCAAGTGCTGGGATTAAAGGTGCAACCGCGTCCCAGTTGATACTACTGCTTCTCCTCCTCCTCCTCCTCCTCCTCCTCCCCCTCTCCTCCCCTCCTCTTCCTCCTCCTCCTCCCCCTCTCCTCCCCTCCTCCTCCTCCTCCTCCTTCTCCCCATTTCCTCCCCTCCTCCTCCTCTTCCTCCTCCTCCTCCCCCTCTCCTCCCCTCCCCCTCTTCCTCCCCCTCTTTCTCCTTCTCCTTCTCCTCCTCTTTCTCCTTCTTCTTCTTGGTAGTTCACACGCTTAATCCCAGCACCGGGAGGCAGAAGCAGCTGGATCTCTATGAGTTTGAGGAGAACCTGGCTTACATAGCAAGTTTTAGGTCAGTCAAGACTAGAGTGAGACTCCTACCTCAAAAACAATAGTATTACCAGCAACAAAAACAAAAACAAAAAAAGAAATAAACTCAACTCAAATAAACTATGAGTGGCAAGCAATGCAATTAAGTGTTGGGGAGAAGGTTCATGACTGACTTGAAAAGGATCTATTTAATCTAAATTTCCTTTTTACTTAGGGGGCATTATAGGAATTTGTTGTCCTTTATTGTTTTCTCTTGTGATTCCCTTATTTATAACTTCATTCATTGAAGTGTAAAAAGTTGTTGTTTGTGTGGGTTTTTATTTTTGTTTGTTTATTTATTTATTTTTTTAGACAGGGTCTCACTATGTAGCTCTGGCTGTCCTAGAACTCACTATGTAGACCAGGGTGGTCTCGAACTGACGGCAGCTGGGAAATAGAGGCAGGAGGATCAAGAGCTCAAGACCACCCTCTACTTCATAGCAAGTTTGAGGCCGGCTTGAACTACATGAAACCCTGTCCTTCAAACAGCAGGTGTAGTAGCATACTCCTTTGATCCCAGCCCAAGGGAGGCAGAAACAGGTGAATCTCTGTGAATTTGAGGCCAGCCAGGGCCCAAAAGATATGAGGTACATATAAGATATAAGCTAGTCCCATGAGGGCTCCACAGCTATTGGCCCATAGTTCATGTGTTTACACTAGTTTGGCTGGCTGTCTCTGTACGTTTTCCCATCATGGTCTCAATGCCCCTTGCTCATAGAATCCCTCCTCTCTCTCATCAATTGGACTCCTGGAGCTTGGCTTGGCACCCGGCTGTGGATCTCTGCATTTGCTTCCATCAGTCATTGGATGAAGGCTCTATGATGACAGTTAGGGTATTCACCTGTCTGATCACCGGAGCAGACCAGTTCAGGCTATGCCCTCTGGATAGGCAAGACAGTTGTTTAGCTTGAACTGTTTAGGGGCCCCCCCAGGCAGTGGGATCGGGATCCATCCCTGGTGCATGAGCCGGCTTTTTGTAGCCCAGTGCCTATGGTGGAACACTTTGCACAGCCTTGATGCAGGCGGAGGGGCTTGGACTTGCCTCAGCTGAATGTACCAGGCTCTGCTGATTCCCCATGGGAGACCTTGCCTTGGAGGAGATGGAAATGGGGGTGGGATGGGGGGAAGGCTGGGGAGCGGGAGGAGGGAGGAGAGGGGTATCTGTGGTTGGTATGTAAAATGAATAGAAATTTTCTTAATAATAATAGTTTTTTAAAAAGATATAAGCCAGAATCTTTTATAGTGATTTTCCCCTCTGCTGAGTTCTTTCTTTTCCTTCCCCCATCCTCTGTTTAAACAGTTTCAGATCAATAGGAAAGAAATCCATTTGATGTGTGCCCTTCAAGAGATGGCTCTCCTCTCCCTGGCCAAACACCATCTAGTACTAATCAACCCTGAAAGGTGGAGGGCACATCTTTATACCAGGGGGAGTTCATCAGGGGTCATTAGCATTTGGAAAGTTCACATAAAGAAAACACTGAACTGCCTAAAAAGAAGCCCTCCAAAGAAGGCCTGAACTTAGCCCAGTTTCACAGAGCCTAACACAACCAATGCATGGGTCAGCCAGACACCCAGACCTTGCCTAATTTCCTCCTCAAAGCCCCACAAAAACAGACCTCCCACAGAATGAGCTACAAAAATAAACAGGAATATCTTTCTGCTTACTGAATGATTTGTAGTAACTGGGCTTCAGAAGATAGTAAATGTTTTCAATGGAAAGATGCTTTAGAAAGAGGACCCCCCACTTATTTTGGGGCTGCAAATTGTAGGTGGAAGCAAATGACTGATGTAACAGAGTTGGTGTTTTTGTTTTGTTTTGTTTTGTTTTTTTCTTTCTCCTGTTTCATTGCAATCCCCATTTGAAGCTGCTGGAGAATGGTGATAGTTTCAGGTCATTTGGGAGCAGAGGGTCTTCCTAGATAACACTGATGTTTGATGACTGACTAGTAGCCAAACTCAAGGGCATTGGGCAAGGGGTATGATTTCTTCCTTGCTTTGTGGCATTCTGTTTCTCCTACCCCTGCAGTTTGGTCTGTCTCCCAATCATTTTTTGTACTGGGAGAATAGAAATGGATTAGTCCCCAAGAAAGCAGGTCATTATAAAAGGGCAAGCCTGTCCCCACCCCAGTTCCTGTTTCCTGGCTTCACCTTGTGTAATGATTAATACTGATTATCAATTGAAAAAGTTCTAGAATCTCGTAGGAGACAATCGTCTAAGCATTCCTATGAAAGATTATCTAGATTAGGTTAATTGAGGTGGGAAAACCCACCCTGAATGTGAGTGGCACCATCCCATAGGCTGAGGTCCGGGACCGAATGAAAAAGAAAAAATTAGGCAGGGGGATGGTGGCACATGCCTTTAATGCCAGGACTCGGGAGGCAGAGGCAAGTGGATCTCTGTGAGTTCAAGGTCAGCCTGGTCTACACAGTGAGTTCCAGGACAGCCGGGGATATACAGAGAAAGCCTGTCTTGAAAAAAAAAAGAAAAGGTTAGCCGAGGATCAACATTTACCTCCCTCTGCTTCCTGACTGCAGATGCAACGTGACCAGCTGCCTTAAACTCCTGCCACACCATGATGGTCTGAACACTTAAATTGTGAGCCAAAATAAAAGCTTTGTCTAGGAAAGTGCTTTTGTCAAGTATTTTATCATAGCACAAAGCAAAGTAACAGACCATGTGACAAAACCCACCTCTGATGCTGCATACCATGTTCAAATGTATCTGCAAGGCCCCCAACAAAGTCAAATGGAGTGGACCACCTACCAAATCATGGGTGTTAGTCTCCCAAACCTCTTTTCATTATACATTACCCAGCACAAGGTATTTCGTGATCGCAGCGAAGGCAGGAGGGGGAGTTAATAGTGTTTGGGGCGGGGTCTGCTCAGGGATTAACTCAGAGTGCCATACCAACTGGAGACGTGTATGGGTAGGAGGCATGTCTGAAACAGAAGAAGCCAAATGTGGAGAAGAACCAGTGTGGGGGTTTTCAGGAAATCAGCACCAGTGAGAGAGGGTGACAGTAAAACAGTTGTCTGTTGGCCTGCGATTGTGGGGGCTTGCTGGCTATAGCAGAATGGCGAGGCGCTAGTTTGACACGGTAGGGGAGGCTTTTCCATACACCTTTGCTGTGGTCTTCAGTGCTCCTTAAACAGGTGCTGGTCTTCCCCCAGAACAGAAAGAACAACCTGTACAAATGCCCTTTCAGAACAGATATGTGTAGTGGTTAAACAATGGAACAGGAAGGAAGCCCTTTGATGTTCTTGCAGCCTTGACCTTGGCACTTCAAATGAGCTCTGCCAAGCTACAAACCGTTTGGAAGTAGCAAAGAATTGGTGTACAGCTGACGTTTCTAAGACGACTTCATCTGAGAGCAAGAACCCTGTTTGTTGTTGTTGCTTAAGGTCTTGATACACTTCCTGGGCTGGCTTTAAACTCCTCGGCTCACATAGCCCTCAGCTTCCCAAGTACCTGGGTCTATGGGTATAGACAGCTATTGTGCCTGACTCACCCTGGCTTTGAATTTCAGATCATGAACAGCCATTGGGACCATGCAGAAGTTACTTCAATGGCTGTTTTCCAGATTCTGCCTCTGAAAACTGAGACGGCATTATCCCTGTCCTAGGGGTAAGTTGATTTCGGTGGTCAGCACTATGTGGCACACACCAACTGACTAACAAATTGAAGCTCTGAGGATTCCTCTGAAAGATTTGTCTGAAATGATTGTAGGAATGTGAGCAGACACAATGCTCATAATAGGATTTGTAGTCTCCAGTGCAGAATGTAAAATAAGACAACTATGAAAAAGCTGGAGGTAGGGGGTAGGGCAGAGACCTAAGAATTATTAAGGGGCCTAGAGCCTCAAAATAGAAAATGTGGGGTTGGACAACGACTCGTCCTCAATGTATTAGCTTTATGTGACTGTGACAAAATACCATGGAGGGCTAGAGAGATGGCTCAGAGATTAAGAGAACTTGGTACTCTTGGAAAGGAACTGGGTTCGGTTGGCAGCACCTACATGGTGGCTCACTATGGTCAGTACTGGGTGTTCTCTTCTGGCTTTCGTGGGTGTTGGGTATGCACATAGTCCACATATATACATACACTCATGCAAATCACTTATGCACATACATTTTTTAATCTTAAAAATTGGCATAAACAATTAGCTTAAAAAGAAGAGTGGGAGGTGTGGCTGGAGTTATGGCTCAGCGGTTAAAAGCACTTATTACTTTTGCAGAGGACCTGTGTTTGGTTCCCAGCGCTCACATGGTAGTTCACAACCATCTGTAACTATAGTTTCAGAGGATTTGATGTCCTCCTCTGACCTCCATGAGCACAGAAGCACACATGTGATACACATGCATTCATATAGACAAAACAGTCATACACATGAAATAAAATTTTATTTTGAGACAGTGTCTCAGTATATAGCACTCGTTAGACTGGAACTTGCCATGTAGACGAGGCTGTCCTTGAAACCCTGGCAAAGACAAGGCCATCCAATACTAGACTAGACTACATGCATGTGTGTAAGGCCTGGGGAGCTGGCTGAATGGGGAAAGCACTTGCTGTATAAGCATAAGGGCTTCAGTTAGGATTCTGAGACCTATGTAAATCCAAATGCAGGTGGGCATCTCTAATCCTAGCAGTCCTACAGTGAATTAGGAGACGGAGACAAAGAATCCCCTGAGGCTCATGAGCCAGGAGGCCTGGCACATGCAGTATCAAACAACAAAGAGACCGAGCCTCAAAGAAGGTGGAAGGAGAAGATAACACTCAAGGTTGTCCTCTGGCTTGTATACATGCACCATTGCAGGCTCACATCTACACTCACAAACATGAACATGCACACCCAGACACGTACAAATGCAGTATTAAAGACAAAACACACACCACACATAAAAGAAGCATGTATATACAGCAGGGACCCTCTCCTTCCCGGACAACAAGTTACCACAGCATCCTGTACACCTTAGGGTACAGAGAGGATCTGCTGGCAGTCAGGTTGTGATTTAGGTAAGTAAAGAATTTGTAATGGAGCCAGGCAGTGGTGGCGCACACCTCTAATCCCAGCACTCAGGGAGGCAGACACAGGGGCGGATCTCTGAGTTCCAGACCAGCCTGGTCTACAGAGTGAGTTCCAGAACAGCCAGGGCTACACAGAGAAACCCTCTCTCGAAAAAACAAAATAAAATAAAAAATAACAAAAAAAATCCCAAAACCAACCCCAAAACAAAACAAAAAAAAACTTAAAATGAGCTCCCAAATTATGCCAGAAACTAATACCTAAGAAGAGGAACCACGGAACAGTGATGTGTGTGTGAGACATATGAGCAACGTGTAATGGCATACATTATAAAATATTACTATAAGCCATTTATTTTGTACGCTACAACTTAAAATTTTAATATTAAAGAAGGCTTCCTCTAGGGTACTGTCTTAATTCCCCTTAGCCAACTCCCTGGTTGCTGCAGCTGCGCAGAAAGCTTTCAAGCTCAGACAACCTATTTTGTTCTTTTAATTTGCTGTGTGTGTGTGTGTGTGTGTGTGTGTGTGTGTGTGTGTGTGGTGTGTGTGCATGTCTGTCAATGGGTATACGCACAGGAATGCAGTACCCACAAAGGTAGGGAGATGGAGTTGGATTCCTGGGATCTGGAGTTACAGATGGTTGTGAGCCGTCATGGGGTTTCTGGGAACTAAACTCTGGTGCTCTGCTGAGGCATGTCTCTAGCCTTCCTTAACAAAACAATTTACTGTTCACTTTTAAATATGTACGTGTGCTAGCAAAGTGCACAGAAGGCACAAATGCATGTGAGTATAGTGCCCAAGGAAGAAGTCAGAAGAGGGCATTGGACCTCCTAGAGCGGGAGTTATAGGCGGTTGTGAATGGCCT
Source organism: Peromyscus nudipes (assembly GCA_902168325.1). Classification (NCBI taxonomy): domain Eukaryota; kingdom Metazoa; phylum Chordata; class Mammalia; order Rodentia; family Cricetidae; genus Peromyscus; species Peromyscus nudipes. Next base: position 21,797 of record CABHPH010154072.1, read on the forward strand.
GGGTCCTCTGGAAGAGCAGCAAAAACTCTTAACAGCTAAGTCATCTCTCCAGCACCATTTCCAGCCACCACCCCCCAATTTTGTTCTTTTCATTCTAGTGCCTGAAACAAATTTTATAAAACTATCTGAAAATGGTGTCAGACTAAGGATATATTTGTTCCTTGATGGATTCTTGTGCTAATTAATTTTATGTGTCAATTTGACTGGGTCATGAGCATTGCCTCAAACTTTAAACTGGTTGTGACTGGAAGGGAGTTTTTGAATGAATGTGATTTACATATGAAGTGTACACTGGGTGAAGTATATTCCTTTGGCCAATGGAAGGGTTTTGTTTGTTTGTTTGTTTGTTTGGTTGGTTGGTTGGTTGGTTGGTTGGCTTTCCGAGACAAGATTTCTCTATATAACAGTCCTGGCTGTCCTGGATCTCGCTCTGTAGCCCAGGCTGACCTTGAACTCACAGAGATCTGCCTTGCTCTGTCTCCTGAGTGCTGGGATTAAAGGCGTGCACCACCACTGCCTGGCTGTCAGTTTTATTTTTACTTTACGGAAGGTTTGAATGAAACAAGTTGTCTGGCCTGACTGTGTTGAATCTAGTCTTTTCCCACATTTTCAGTGCAATGAGATAGCAGCAGCCTGTTTCTTTCAGAATGTTTTCTCTGGGCCTTAAGCATTCTGGGACTGTCCATCCTCCATTCTCTCATCTTTCCTCAAGAATGAGACATTCTATTTCCGCCTATCTAGAATACTCTTCCTAATTCCTCTTTGGCTTGTGGCATCCCAAAGCTCACTTTGATTGTTGCTTCCCTAGCAGCCTTTTGTGACTCTAGTGTTAGCCTGAGTCCTCCAGTAGAGGCTCTGAGCTTCTATAAAAGGGTCTTGATTCCAAATATTAAAGAAACACATTTGTGGTGGTTTAAATGAGAATAACCCCATAGGCTCATATGTGTGTGTGTGTGTGTGTGTGTGTGTGTGTGTGTGTGTGTGTGTGTATATGTATGTTTTTCGAGACAGGGTTTCTCTGTGTAGCTTTGCGCCTTTCCTGGAACTCATTCTGTAGCTCAGGCAGGCCTCGAACTCACAGAGATCCACCTGCCTCTGCCTCCAGAGTGCTGGGATTAAAGGCATGTGCCACCACTGCCTGGCTGGCTCATATATTTTAATGCAATTGGTGGAACAATTTGGGAAGAATTAGGAGGTGTATATTTGCTGGAGGAGGTGTGTCACCAGGGGTGAACTTTGAAGTATCAGAAGCCCATACCAAGCAGAGTCTTGATCTCTCTCTGCCTGTTGCCTGTGGATCAGAATGTAGCTCTCAGTTACTGCTCCAGCACCATGCCTGCCCGCCTCCTGCACACTCCCCCTCCATGATGATCATGGACTAAGCCTCTGAAACTGTAAGCAGCCCCAATCTAATTAAATTCTTTCTCTTATAAGCTGCCTTGGTCATGGTGTCTCTTCACAACAATAGAACAGTAGCTAAGACAACATTCTTCAGTAAGATCTGTTCTCAACAGTCAAGTAAAGGAGTGAGGGACATGGCTTATGGGTAAGAGTGCTTGCTGCACAAGCATGAAGATCTGATTTTAAATCTCCAGTAGGCATGCAAAAAGGTGGGTATGGCTGTGTGTGTAACTATAACCTTAGCATTATGGGATGGCAGATTGCTGGCACTTGCAGGCTTCCAGCTTCAGTGAGAGACCCTGTCTCAAAAGGAATAAGTCGAAGAGGCGTAGAGTAGGAATTCAACATTCTCCTCTGACCTTCATGTAGAAACATAGGTTTTCATACCTCATATATACATATCAGACACACACACGCGCGCGCGCGTGCGCGCACACACACACACACACACACACACACACACACACACACACACACACACGTGCGCGCATGCGCGTGCCCAAACAAAGATGAGGCTTTATTTCTACCGACACAAACAAGAAAACCCATTTGTTCTCTCAGTCTGGGATCAGCTACAGGGAGACTGTCACAAGGTGACAGGTAAATATCAAATGCTGTTATTATTTCCCCAGCCCATCCTTTCATATTTCATTTCTTCTTCACTACATACACAGTAGTAAATATGTACTGATTCCTAGTTATTAGGGGTATATAAGCTTATGTCTACAGAGATGCGTACTGGTGGGTTTCTGCCTTTAAGGAATCCTTAAGGGTACTGGGGATCTTCCCTAGCCTTTGTGTAAATTACTTGTCCTGTTTCTGAGACAAAATACTTGACAGAAGCCACTTTTAAAATGTAAGAGTTTATTTTGACTCACGGTTTGAGGGTACTATCCATCATGGTAGGGAAGTCATGGTAGCAGTTGCTTGAGGCAGCTCGCCACCTTGCATCTGCAGAGAGAGATGAATGCTGGTATTTAGCTTGCTTTCTTCTTTTTATTCAGCTCAAGACCCATGGAATATTAAGGGTGAGTCTTCCCACTTCAATTAACCTAACATAGACACTCTCTCACAAACATGCCCAGAGGTGTGTTTCCATGGTGATTCTGGATTCCATCAAGCTATCAAGATCACAGCCTTGTAAGGATTGGCTTCCTGAGGGGCCTTGGCATAACATACAAGTTACCACTGTTTCCCTCCCTGTCCCTTGCACACTGCATAAGCCCTTACAAGTCAAAGGTGGATGCAGGACCTTATGCAAGAAAGGGGACCCCATTGCCACTGCTTGGGGATGCATGTCACAGCATCTCCTTGTCTCTTAGGGGACCCTTTCCTCACAGTATTAGGACTTGGCAGGAAGACAAACTGTAGTGCTGGTATGCTGCTGTCTTTGCTGAGTGCTCTCTGTGTACTGTCTTCCCCCAGTGAGTTTGATGCATTTCCCTTGTGCAGATGGGAGTATTTTTTCCCTTGGTCCCGCATGAAATAAACTTCCCTTGTTTCTATATATGTGGTCTTCCAGGGGAGTTCATTACCACACATCCCCATGTATACCCTTAGCTCCTCTCTGTCTGCTGCCTGTCATGGTGGCTGGTGCCTGCACACTGCATTGCTTGGTGCCTGCACACTGCATTGCCTTGTGCCTCTGGGGAGTTTTTGCTCTCACAGCAGACACTGAGTCCTTGCTCCTAATGCTGACGCATCAGCTCACATTGAGGCATCTTGCCAGACTAGACTTGGCTCAGTTGCATATAGTCTTCCCAGACCTAGTGCCATATCTTAACTGGCGCCTGCTCTTCTCAAGGCCAAGTACATGTCAACCTAGCTGCACCAATGCATTTAAAGTTTCTACTTGGGCCTGGGGATGTAGCTCAGTTGGTAGAGCACCTGCCTGACATGCACAAAGTCCAGGTTCCATCCCCAGCCTCACATAAACCAAGCATGAGGCGGTGGTTTTGATGGCAATCCTTGGTTGTCAACTTGACACACATGGGGAGAGGGAACCTCAACTGAGGAATTGCCTCCATCAGATTGACCCATGGGCATTTCTGTGAGGACGTTTTCTTGATTGCTCATTGATAGAGGGGCACCTAACCCACTGTGAGCAGTGCCAGCATGGGACAGGTAGTTCTAGGTTCTATGAGGAAGCCAGCTGAGCAGAAGCAGAGAACAAGCCAGTCAGCAGCACTTCTCCATGGTCTCTGCTTTAATTCCTACTTCCAGGTTCTAGCCTTCCTGCCTGACTTCTTTCAATGATGGACTATAACCCGTAAGCCATGTCAACCCTTTCATCCCCAAGCTGGTTTTAGTGTTTTATCATAGCAACAAAGAGCAAACTAGAAGAATGGTGCAGGTCTGCAATCCCATCACTCAGAAGGTAGAGACAGGAGGATCAGAGCATCTATACAGTGAGTTTGAGGCCAGGCTGAGGCACATGATATCCTGTCTCAATGTAAAATAAAATAATAAAATAAAAATAGGCTTTGCTTAGATGTGTTTTGGCATACCTGTTTGTATCAAAGCATACCACATGAAGAAGTTGAAGGTCAAAGTATTTCAGAAAAGTACTTTCTGCCTAAAAGAGTCCCAGAGAAGGGCCAGGAGCAATGCTTAATTGACAGCCCACAGTGCTATCTTCCATATCCAGCTCCTGTGTTCATTCCCTCTGCTTCACTTTTCCTTGCAAACACCTTCATCATGTAACATTCTCTACTTAATCTTTCCAGTACTTCATCCGTTTCCTGCCAGGACTGATACATCAGCATGGAGTCCCTCCTGGGTGCACACTGGGATTGCTCTGCTACATTGACTCTTGATTCCAAGGCTATGTTTATGGGTCTAACAGTCTATTAGAGCTAGATTCCTGCTTTAATAATAAAATACATCCTTAGTAAACGTGAGCACATGCAGAAATGAATTCTTTCCCAGTGGAAAGCCCTTGTTTATAAGTACAGTAAGATTTTTAGGGTTATTGATAATCTTTGATGTCAGTTATGATTGTTAATCGCAATTTCCAACTCAGTATTGATACAATTCAATAACATAGCTATATTAATGCCAAAGAAAGAAATTTGCATATGGACTTTTAAGTTGTTAAGTTAGACCAAGTTATTAAAAGAAATTTTTGGCCGGATGTGGTGGTAGATGCCTTTAATACCAGCACTCAGGAGGCAGAGGCAGGTGAAGGCCAGCCTTCACGTTCAAGGCCAGCCTTGTCTACAGAGCAGGGCAGCTGGGGCTTCATAGTGAGATCCTGTCTCAAAAAATTACTTGGTCAGGGAAGTAGATAGGCAATCTTCGGCTCTTCATTTTCCTTCCTTCTCCAAATCCAAACCCCTAGTGTCATCCCCAGCTCTGTTGCAGACAACCTGCTGCAGCTTCCCTTTATCTCTGCTCCAATCTCTAGCAGATCATGCAGATCTCCTCCAGCCTTCCTCCACAACATCCCTTTGTCTCAGCCACCAACTACCCCAGGTACTCCCTGGGAACCTTCAGGCCGCACTTGCCAGGGAAGCAGGTAGGCTATCTTCAGATCTTCACTCTCGCTCTTCTCCTCCAGTCTCATCCCTACCTCCGTAGCAGACCATTGCCATGGCTTCTCTTCCCTCTCTGTCCCCATCCCCAAAGGATTAAGCAGATCCTGGGGACACACTCTGCTTTCCTCCTTCCTGTAGATACCCACAGCCCCTACCCCCTTTCTAGCTCATCTCCATCCCTAAGTGTCAGCTCCCAATACCAAGAAACACATTTTAACCAGAACCTCTCAGTGGCCACAACTGGCAGGATCCCAGAAACATTCCCTCTCAGGCAACACACAGCAACTATACTCTCCTAAGAACCAGAGAGGGCATCAGAAACAAAGGAACCAAACACCAGATACCAGCAACTAGAATTACAATCATCCCAAACCCAGATGCTTAGACACCAGCATAAAAACACAATCAATAAGATCCAGGACAATACTTCTCCACTAAAGCCCAGCCATCTTATTACAGTAGGCCATGAGCAATGTAACATAGCTGAAGAACCAGACAAGGGCTTCAAAATAGCCTTTATGAATATGTTAGAGGTCCTTAAAGAGGAAATGACTAAACCCTTAAAGAAATCTATGAAACACAAACAAGGTACAAGCAGCATAGAGAACACCAAATAGACTGGACAAGAAAAGAAATTCCCCCATATCACATAATAATCAAAAGACTAAATGAACAGAACAAAAAAAGAACATTAAAAGCTTCAGGGGAAAAGACCAAATAACATATAAAGGCAGGCATATTAGAATAACAACTGGACAGATGTTCTACATACACCAAGAGACCACAGATGCCATTCCAGACTACTACTATGCCCAGCAAAACTTTCAATCACAATAGATGGAGAAAGAAAGACAGTCCATGACAAAACCAAATTTAAGCAGTATCTATTTACAAATCTAGCTCTACAGAAGATACTAGAAGGAATACCTCAACATGAAGAGGTTAACAACACCCAAAACACCACAAAGAATAAATAATATCAGGCAGGAAATCAAAAGACGTGGGGGTGGGAACCCAAACCACAACAATAAAATAAAAGGAATCAACAAACACTGTTCATTGGTAACTTTCAACATCAGTGGTCTCAATTCCCCAATAAAAACACACAGACTAACAGAATGGATTAGAAAATAGGATCCAGTTGGGTGGTGGTGGCACACAACTTTAACCCCAGCACTTGGGAGGCAGAGGCAGGCAGATCTCTGTGAGTTGAGGCCAACCTGGTCTAGAAAGTGAGTTCCAGGACAGACACAACTGTCACACAGAGAAACCCTGTCTAAAAAATAAATAAATAAATAAATAAATAAAAGAAAGGAAAAGAAAGAGAAAAAAAGGAAGGAAGAAAGGAAGAAATAAAAGAAATAGGATCTAGCCTTCTGCTGCATCCAAGATACCCACCTCAACATCAAGGATAGACATTACCTCAGGGTAAAGGGTTGGGGAAAGGTATTCCAAGGAAATGGACCTACAAAGCAAGCTAGTATAGCCATTTTAATATCTAACAAAATAAACTCCAAACCAAAACTAATCAAAAGAGATAGGGAAGGACACTACATACTCATCAAAAGAAAAATTCACCAAGAGGACTTTAAATCGATGTACCAAATACAAGGGCACCCAAGTTCATAAAATTACCACTACTACAGCTTAAATCACATACTGATATTCACACACTGATGGTGGGAGACTTCAATATCTGCCTCTTGCCAATGGACAGGCCATTCAGACAAACACTAAACAGAGAAATGTTGAAGCTGACGTCATAAACTAAATGGACCTAACAGATATTTACAGAACATTTCACCCAAACACAAAAGAATATAAATATACCTTCTTCTCAGCACCTCATGAAACTTTCTCCAACGCTGGCCACATAATCAGACACAAAGCAAGTCTCCACAGATAAAGAAAATTGAAATAGCACCCTGCATCCTATCTGACAACCACAGATTGAAGCTGGATATCAACAACAACAGAAGCAACGGAAATCTTACAAACCCATGGAAACTGAAAACTCTATACTGAATTGCCACTGGATCAAGATAGAAATAAAGAAAGAAATTGAAGACTTCATATAATTCAATGAAAATGAATACACAGCATAACCAAATTTATGAAACAAAACGAAAATGGTTCTAAGAGGCAAGTTGATAGCATTAAGTGCCTACATGAAAAAAACTAGAGAGATCTCATACTGGTAACATCTGAAAGCTCTAGAACAAAAAAGTTATACCCAAAAGGAGTAGATGTCAAGACATAATCAAACTCAGGGCTGAAATCAGTAAAATAAAAACAAAAAAAAGTACAAAGAATCAATGAAAGAAAGAGTTGGTTCTTTGAGAAAATCAGTAAGATTGACAAACTCTTACCTAAGTTAACTAAAGACTGAGAGAAGATCCAAATGAACTAAATTGGAGACGAAAGAAGGGCCATAACAACAGACAGCAAGGAAATCCAGGGATTCATAAGGACATCAAATTGGAAAATCTAAAAAAAAAGAAAAATAGATAATTGCCAGGTGATGGTGGTGTACACCTTTGATCTCAGCACTCGGGAGGCAGAGGCAGGCAGATCACTGTGAGTTGAAGGCCAGCCTGGTCTACAAAGTGAGTTCCAAAGTGAGCCAGAGCTGGTACACAAAGAAACCCTGTCTTGAAAAACAGAAAACAAAACAAAACAAAAAAGGATAATTTTCGCAATACTCACCATTTCGGAAGGTCAAATCAAGGTCAGATGAGCAATTTAAATCATGGAAACAACTCCTTTTCAATAACCACAAATAATATAAAATATCTTGGAGTACTCTGACCAAGCAAGTGAAATACTTGTATTGTAAAAACTTTAAGACATTGAAGAAAGAAATTGAAGAAGATATCAGAAGATAGAAAGATCTCCCACACTCATGAATCAGTAGGATTAATATAGTAAAAATGACTATCCCACTAAAAGCAGTGTACAGGTTCAAGGCAATCTCCATCAAAATTCCAACATAATTCTCAGAACTTGAAAGGACAACTTTCAGCTTCACATGGAAATACAAGAAACGTAGGATAGACAAACAATCCTGAACAATAAAAGAACTTCTGGAGGCATCACCATCTCTGATTTCAAGCTGTACTACAGAAGTATAGTAATAAAAACTTCATGGTATTGGCACAAAAACAGACATGTTGAGAAATGGAATCAAGTTGAAGACCCAGACATAAGTCTACACGCTTCGTTCACGGACACCTGAATTTTGATAAAGAAGCCAGAAATGCACACAGGAAAAAAAAAAACCAGCATCTTCAACAAATGGTGCTGGTGTAACTGGATGTCTGCCTGTAGAAGAAAGCAAATAGATTCACACTTATGATCCTGCACAAAACTCTACTCCAAACGTATTAAAGACCTCAACATAAAATCAGACACACTTCAACCTTATAGAAAAGAAGGTGGGGGATAGTCTTGAACTCATTGGTACAGAAGACTTTCTGGACAGAATGCCATTAGGACAGGCACTCCGAACAACAATTAATAAATGGGATCTCATGAAATGGAAAAGCTTCTACACAGCAAAGGACACCATCATTCAGAGAAAGCAGCAGGATACAGAATGGGAAAAGATTTTTATCAACTACACATCAGATAGAGACCTAATATCCAAAATACATAAAATACTAAAAAAAAAAAAACCCTAGATATCAAAAAAATCAAATAACCCAATTTAAAAATGGGGTAGAGATCTAAACAGTGAATTCTTAACAGAGGAAACCAAAACGGCTGAGAAACACTTAAAGAAATATTCAATATCCTTATCTGTCAGAGAAATGCAAATCACAACTACTTTGAGATTCCATCTTAAACCTGTCAGAATGTCTAAGATCAATAACGCAAGTGACAGCTCATGCTGGCAAGGATGTGGAGCAAAGGGAACACTCATCCATTGCTGGTGGAAGTACAAACTGGTAAAACCATTATGGAAATTAGTGTGGTGGTTCCTCAGGATGATGAGAATCCATCTACTTCAAGATCTAGCTATACCATTTTTGGGCATATACCCAAAGTATACTTCATCCTACCACAGGGATGCTTGCCCAACTATGTTCACTCCTGTTCTATTTATAATAGCCAGAAATTGGAAACAGACTAGATGTCCCTCAACAGAATAATGGATAAAGAAAATGTGGTACATTTGCATAATGGAGTATTACTCAGCCTTTAAAAAAGTGAAATAATAAAATTCGCAGGTAAATGAATGGAGCAAAATAAAAAAATCATTCTTATGCGGTAAGCCAGTCCCAGAAAGACAAACACCATATATATTCACTTATATGTATAAGTTAGTGTTAACCAAGCTACAGTCCATTTAACCACAGAGGTTAGGTAGAGAGTAAGGGACTAGGGGAGAGAGATGGATCTCCCCATGTAGGGAAAATAGAATAGAAGGCTATGGATGCATCAGGGGGTACTGAAATAGGAGCATCAGACTGGGAGGGGAGAGACAAGAGAGTGACTAGAGAGCAAGTGCATGGAGGGACAGCTAAAACTAAGGACCATTTGAGGGGTTGTATGATACCTAACTAACGCAGTAGAAGCTTCTTATAATATGTAAATATATGAAGGCGACATAAATAAAATTGCCAAATAACAGGGGAGACAGGGCACCAACTGGCCATTTCTCATCACCAAATGAAGCTTCTAGTACCAGGAATGAGTTACATCTAACTGAGTTGTTGGCCAAAGGGCTCCCATGGGAACCCTCAAATGACCCAGGCAATTGCCAAGGCTGTAACTAACCAAAATCCGATCTAACTTAAAGCCCACTTCACGAGATGGAACCCATATCTGATACTGTTTGGATGACCAAGAACTTGATACTAGATAGCCCAGGGACCTAGGGGGAAACCAAATAATATTGTTCTGCTAAGGAAGTATAGCAATAAAGTGACTCCTAATAACATTCTACTATACTCATAGATCAGTGTCAGGGCTCAGCCATCATCAGAGAAGCTTCTTCCTGAAGCAGATGGGGACAACCAAGACCCACAGCCAGACATTATGCAGAGAGTGAGAGACCTTGGAACACTCAGTCCTAATGTCTCCAGCAAATCCTTCCCCACTGGGCTCAGGTAACCTTGGGGAAGAGGAGGCAGAAAGAGTGTAAGAGCCAGAGGGGATGGAGGACACCAAGGAATCAGGCCTTCTGGACACAACAGGGCTAGTGGACATACAAAATCAGAGACCATGGCAGCATGCCTGGGCCTACACAGATCTGTAAGACATGGGGTCCTCAAGCTGAGAGAAGTGGACACATGCCCCATCCCTTGCAAATGAAAATTTAGTGTCCTCCAAGGGAGTCTCACTGGGAAACAAACCACTCTTAAGGGTAGGCCCCATGCCCAGCAGTAGATGGCCAACATGAAGCAAACTCAACAGCATCTTTGGAGATTTTTTTTTTTGTCTCGTAATCTTGTCAGGACACTTTTTTTCTACTTTACAGGTTTTTTGCATATTTAATGGCTTCTGGTTTGGGGGATTTTATGGGATTCCTGTGTGTGCGAATGTATGTGTCTCTACGTTTTTTTTGTTTGTTCGTTTTGTGTGTGTGTGTGTGTGTGTGTGTGTGTGTGCTGTTTCTTTGGCTCTTTTTATTGTTTGGTTGTTTTGTCATATCCCGATTTGTTTGTTTTTGATTTATCTTAATGTGTCTCATTTTATTTTTATCGTTGTTATTCCTTGGATGCCTGTTTTCTAAGGAGACAGAAAGGGTGTAGATCCAGACGGGAGTGGAGGTGGGGAGGAACTGGGAGGAGTAGAGACAGGGGAAACCTGAATGAGAATATATTGTATGAAAAAAATCTATTTTTAATAAGAGAAAAAAATTATTTTTGTGTTTGTGTGTCCACACATTTGCTTTCCCATGCCCACACATGGAAGCCAAAGACAGCTTCCCACAGTAAGTTTTCGTTTTTTAACCACATGGGTCCCTGGGATTGAACGCAGGTGGTCAGGCTTCATGGCAAGTGCCTTTACCTGCTGAGCAATCTCACTGGCCCCAGACTAATTTCTTGTAAATAATTCATGGCTAACCATATTGAGAAAGCTTTTGCGTGTCTGTCATGTATGTGCATGTGTATGCATGTGTGCTCTAGACTATGCAGGAGCATGTGGAAGGCTAGAGATTGACTCTGGGTGTCTTCCTCTATCACTCTCCACTTTGTTTTTTTTTAGATTACTCATTGAACTGGAGCTCACCATTTCGACAAGCCTGGTTGGCCAGCCAGCCCCAGGGAGTTTGCTAGTTCTGCCCTCCCCCACATGTAGGTGTTTGCCACCATGCTTGGCTTTTATGTGGGTCCTTGTGCTTACTGATTAAGCTGTCTCTTTAGCTTCTACTTTTCTTTTTTCATAGTGTCTCTCTGTTTAATTTTTTCAGGCTAGGTACAATGTAACCCAGGTAGTCTTGAGCTGTTTATGTGTCTGAAGCTGGCTTTGAAATCCTGATCTTCCTGCTTCCATTTCCCAAGTGCAGGGATTATAAGCATCCATGGCCACGTCCAGAGTTCTGTAGGTATCTTTCTTTCCATGAAGACTTGGCCTGTGCTCTACAGGAACTCACAGGATAGGGAGAGAAAGGGCAGAGCAAGCTGAACAGTACAGGGACACTGTGTTCTCCATTCTGGAACTAAGTTCACACTTGGGTAGCTTTTAGTTTTCTTACCATGGTCCCTACCTTGGTTGGGAAGTAGTTGAATTCCTGGCAGCCTTGGGCATGGTTGTAAGCAATTTTCTGGGAGCAAGGTTTTTTGTTTGTTTGTTTGTTTGTTTGTTTGTTTTTTTGACTTTTCAGGTTTAGGTCCAAGGCTTTGTGTATATTTAGTAACCTATTCTGCAACATACCCATCTAAACTTGCAGATAAAAATCAGTGCCTTGGGATGATGAGGCTCATTTATCTTGTGGTTCTGATGAGTCCCGGAGACTGCGCAAACCCTTCAGAGCTGATTTAGATTGAGGTGGAAGAACAGGCTCAAAGCAGGGCTAGCCTTCAGGGTCTGCACTGTGACACAGAGCCCCAGGTTCTATTCTGCTACCCTGGATTCCATATTCTCCTTGTACTTATAGTATTCTCCTTGTACAATAGTCACAAGAGCATGCAGTAAGGATCAATTCAGTTCCTGTCAATGCTTAGCAGGGTGCCTGTTGTACAGTGGATGCTCAGCAGGAGGATGGGAAGAAAAGAGTTTGAAAAATCCTGTCCTCTTGCTAAAATTGTTGTTGTTTAATTTTAATTTTTCATATTTTGGGAGGACTGGGGCTTCAACCTAGCTACTCACACTTGCAGATACAATAAAAATAAATAAAATTTTACAATTTCTTTCCAAAGAAGAAGCTGTAAAGACATCTGCTTAGCTGGGCCTGCTGGCACAGTCCTGTGATCCCAGGGACTTGGGAGGCTGAGGCAGGAAGATGGCAAGTTCAGCACCTCTTGGGCAATGTAGGGAAACTATTTCAAAGTAAAAAGAGGGCTGAGAAGCAGGCTGTAATTGTGCATACCTGTGACCCCAGTATTGGGAAAGTGGAGGCAGGAGGATTCCTGAGGCTTGTTGGCTAGCCAGTCTAACCAGTCAGAGAGCTCCAGGTTCAATGAGAGACCCTGTCTCAAAAAATAAGGTGAAGTGATTGAGTAGGACATTCAATGGCAGCAGCTGGCCTCCACATGCACATGCACATGTACCCAACTCTATACATACACTCAGAGAATTCAAGGTTATCCTCAGCTGCATATCAAGCATGAGGCCAGCCTGGGATATATATGATCACATACATACATACATACATACATACACACACACACACACACACACACACACAAAATCTTGTCTCAAAAGTAATAACAACAAAAATCAAAATCAAAACTCAAACATATGAACAAACAGATAAACAAAAGGATAGCTGGGGATACAGCTTCATAGTAAAGTGTTTGCCTAACATAAATGAAGCTCTAAGTTCAACCCCAATATCACCAAAAAGCAAACAAAACAAAACAAAAAAACAACAAAATAAAACCAAGTAACTCAAAACATATTCTACTTAAGACAGTTAAAACAGTATAACCATGTGCACACAGGAGAATATACAGGTCCCTATCCCTTGTAACATATGAAGTGTCTCCCACATATATTCTTTTGGTCCTCATGACACTGAATTTGGAAGGGCCTATAAATGATCTCCTTTATAGAAATCTCAAAAGTGATGTTCATTTGTCAACCAAGTTGCCTAAATTCAGAAAGTATAGTAGACTAAGAGAAAGGGCCAGAGTTCCAATCTACCCTTCCAGAGCACACTCCCAATGACCTAACTTCCTCCCATTGCCTAAAGGCTCCATCACCTGGCAATAATGTCACCAGATGGGAACCAAGTGTTTAGCATGTTACAATACCTAACCTAGTTGCAAGAGATATTGTCTTTGCCACTTAAATGTACACTACATTCCAAGTACCTTCCTATTGCTCATGCCAGTCTTCATTTAGACATTCCGTGTGTGTGTGTGTGTGTGTGTGTGTGTGTGTGTGTGTGTGTGTGTGTGGTGTTTCTCTGTTTGTAACCAGAGGTGTCAGGTGTCTTCCTCAAGCACTCTCCACCCATTTAAGATCATCTATTCAGATACATTGGCTGTCCAGCAAACCTTGGAGATGTTCCGGCCTCTGTCTCTTTAGCACTGAGATTCCAGGTGTGTGTTGACTCACATGGCTTTTTCCTTGGGGGGATCTGAATCAGGTTCCCATGCCCATGCAGTGAGCACTTTACTGACTGAGCCATCTCCCTACCCCTAGAGAGCTACTCGTTTTACAGCCAAGGCAGTGGCTTTATTTTAATGTTTCTGGAAAACCACAGAACATAAAGAAGATGGAGGGAACCAGATCCTCTGGCCAACTTTGAACTATGGATTGGGTGCCTTGTGGGTGAGATGCTAACTGTCTAAGTGGGGTGATGTAAGCACCCGCAAGTGACTTTTGCATCTCTTAAAGGGAGTCATCCACTGTGCATTTTGTGCTTGCAGACACAGTGGCTCCTGCTTGGCTGGACTCATTTAGAAGAGACAGGTCATGGGTAAAGGTAAAACGACACCAGGTCAGGCCATTTGGGAAATTGCTGTGATGTTATACAGAGGTTCTAAATTTAAAATGTTTTTAAGCAACTGTGCTTTCAGTACAGCAGCTTGCAACATATAATAACCTGGTTTAGGTTAATAAGTCATCTTAAGCATGTCCTTTGAGGATAAATCACAAAATTCACAGTCACCAGCGTACTTGGTGGGGAGTGTTGGAGAAAACAAAGCAGTGAAATTAGGTACAAAATTCAAGAACATATTTGGAATATCCAACAGCATATTTTTAGACACATGCTAAAAATATCAGCACTGGAAAAAATTCATATTCATAGTCACTCAATATTTATCTAGGAAATTTTATCTATTTAATTATTTTCTGTGTGTGTAGGAGAGAGAGAGAGAAAGAGAGAGAGAGAGAGAGAGAGAGAGAGAGAGAGAGAGGGAGAGAGAGAGAAAGTAAGATGCTGGCAATCTTTCTCTATCACTCTAGCCTTATCACCTCAAGATAAGGTCTCTCCCTGAAACAAAAGCTGGCCATATTATCTAGGTGAGGTTTTGGGATCCACCTGTCTCTGTCTCTCCAATGCTGCAGTTTCAAACACATTCAGCTATGGCCAGCTCTTTACATGGGTTCTGGGGATTTGAACTCATGTTCTCACGTTTGTGGAATAAGTGCTCTTACCTACTGAGCCATCTCCTCAACCCCTATCAGCTTTGTTAAAGGAGGTTCAAGAACCAGAGCCTATTAATTATTAGTACTACATTTCAACAGGCTTTTGAAAACACTTGTCCTGAAATAGTTAATTGAAAAAAGTATATTCAACCCAAAGCCGTATTTCTGCATTAATTTATTCCTGACAATTAATTCAAAGGTAATTACAGCATCACTCATGGCTCATGTATACATCAGCAGCTTCCACGCTTTTCCTTCAACAAACACACATATTCCTGGCCCCACCGTCTCTCTCCACACCTGAGCACTTATGTCAAATGTCTCTGTTTCTAAGTTTGGAATATTTATTTATCCTGTTGTGCCATCTTTATCTTTAGTAAGTAAAAAAAAAAAAAAAGCTGTGCTCTATGATTCAGAAAACCTTTTTCTTCTTTTAATAGCTTCTCTGCCTGGACTCAGTTGTTACATAAAGAATCTAACGTTGCAGAACCCCTGAGGTACATAGGATTTCTTTTTAATTTTTTCTATAAAAAATATTTGTGTGTGTGCATGTATGCCACACATACACATTTGTCTGATTGTATGTATGTGTACCACATGTGTGCAGGTGCCCTTGGAGGTCAGAAGAGGGTGTCAGGGAACTTGAGTTATAGGTAGTAGTTGTGAGTCTCTGTGTGGATACTGGAAACTGAATTAGGTCCTCTATGACAACATCAAGTGCACTTAACTTCTGAGCCATCTCTCTAGCTCCCAGTGCACAGGATTTTTCGAGGTGAAATGTATCCACCCATTCTCAGGCTGGTGTGGTTTGTAGGATACACACATTCAGGGAATGTAAAGAGAAGCAAATACAAGCATGACAATAATGTAAAAGAAAAACAAACAGACAAACAAAACATGGTTAGGGAGTGGGGAGATGGCTCAGTGGGTATGGGTGCTTACTCTGAAATCATGAGGATCTGAGTTCAAATCCCCAACACTCATGTTAAATAAAACAGCCAGCCATGCTCATGCTCATATTGGCCACCCAAGACAGGCAGATCCTGAGAACTTACTGGCTAGCCAGCTTGGTCAAACGGACAGCTTCCAGTTCAGAGAGCAATCAAGGCAATGAGGCAGCCTTTGTCTTGCCCTGGTCTCTGAGTGTGCATGCACTGTACACCTACTTGTGTCCTCCCACCACACACAGGCACAGCATGCACACACACATGCACATAGACACAGCCACCCACATAAGAACCAGAAAGGAAGGGATAACTTAACATAGAGTCTGAAAAACTAAAGATGAGATCATTTCAAATGTATGTCAGTCTGAGAAAAAATCAGGAAGTGGGCTGGGATTAGTTGCGTGGTTGGAGGACAGCTTGCTAACGCGCAGGAAGCCCTGGATTAGATCCATAGCACCTCATAAACCAGGCGTGGTGGTGCACGTCTATAAAACCAGCACTAGGGAGGTGAAGGCTGGAAGATTAAGAGTTCAAGGTCATACTTGGCTACACGGGGAGTTTGAGGCCAAGCCTGGGTTACATGAGACCCTGTCTCAACAAACAAAAATCCACCATGAACTATTTACATGTATGTAAAGAATTGTCAGAGCTCTGGAATCTGAAAAAAAATGTATTTACCAGCTATCTTCAGTGTTTCCAGCATTCCAAAGATTAGCAAGCCCTGGTGGATCGCAGGCTACAGCTTGCCAGCTTCTGTCAAAACCATCATGTCATGCAAATTAACAGAGTCTAAATTCATCATCTTTTGTTAATTAGGAACTTGCTGGCTCCTAGCAAGGAACATACAAGAGGTTGGAAATTCACAAGCTCGTTATCAATCCTGGAAGCAAGAAAGCTGAGTCAGGCTGGCAGGAGAAATCAACAACAACAACAACCCCAAAATGCAAACCAAAACCCAAAAACATGTTTATGGAAGAAAACAAGGATGGGTGAAAATGTAGTTGCAACATTAAGTGGGAGTTTCACATTCAAAGCGGTACTGGGGGGTTGGGTGTGTCTTCAGCTTCTTCAGGGATTGCTCCTTCAGGCTTTACTTGCTGGTGGGGCCAAAAGCTGGAGGAATCATGAGAATTCAGAACTTGAGCAGGCTGGGGAGTGAGCTTTCTCAGTTAAGTGTTTGCTCTGCAAAAATGAGGGCTTGAGTTCAGATCCTCCATACTCGCTTAGAAAGCCGAGTATGGCAACATACACCCATGACTCCAGAACTGTGGACAGACAGGTAGATCCCCAGGGCTTGCTGTCGAGCAGTATAGCTGAATCAGTGAGTGCCAGGTTCAGAGAGACCCTGATTCAAAAAACCAAGGTGGAGAGCAATTGAAAAAGACAACTGATATCTACCTCTGGACTCTGTGTTTACTCACATGCACATGCAAACACAGAGACAGCACATCACACACACTTATAGTTAATAATGAAAAAAATTAAAGGCTTATTTTATACATTTATAAAAACAGAGCTCAGAACTTGAAAAGGCAGTTAAAACCTGTAAAATTCTTATTTAAATCCACTATGCAAGATTTCTGCCCATTCCCACTGACTTTCTTTAAAAATTTTGTAACTAAATTTGATTTTATTTATGTAGCAAGAGGCCACAATGTACATATGGAGCTCAGAAGACAGCCTTTCTGCTTCTATCATACTGTTTCTAGGGACTGAACTTAGATCATCAGGCACAGCAGCAAGTGCTGGTACTTGCTGAGTCAGCTCACCACCCGGCAGAGATAAGAGTGCCTGCGTAGAGCCTGGGAACAGGACTTTGGAGTCAACTGCTTGTGCTTGGTCACCACATTCTGATCTGCAAACTGTACCGTCAGCAGTGGTGTTACGAGGGTTAAATGTGGTAATATTTGTAGAAGGGCTTTAGAGTAGTGTCAGGCTCATGGTAAGTGATGTTTGACAAATACAGAGCTGGTTAATGGTGGACATCTGCTCTGAGAAATACATCACTAGGGTGGCTCAGAGGAAGTCACCAGGTGATACAACTAATGAGGTTACTGTGGGACATCTGTGCAGTATGTCACTACAGCTGAGGAACACAAATGATAGTGAATGCTGGGGGGGGATCTCCTGTCTCCTGATCAAACAGACTTGGATCAATTTCTGTTTAATCCTAGTTGCCATTTTTGGGTCTGGTCTGGAGAGAGAAAGAGGCATGATAGATAGGAGAAGAGAGAGAGGGCTTCTCCAGAGACCAGTATGCTTGATGTCCCAACATGCAAAGGAGAGAAGTCTGCCTAAAACCTATTTCACCCAGGTCTAGCACTCAGCTGGCCAGACCTACAGTCCTCTTTTTGCATGTTAATTCAATAAGGGCTAAAGGGCTACCAGGCCCAGGAACTGCGGATTGCTTAAGAGGAAGTGTCAAAAACCCGAACCCCACCCCAGGACTCCAAGAATACATTGCATACCTTAGACTGTGTAGGGACCTAAGGAATGTAGGAATATTAAGGGGACCCAGTGTGGTGGCTCCCTACTGGGAAAGTTGCCAACTCCTTATCCTTATAGAATTCTTCACTCAACACCCAGAGTTTGGATTCAGTTACACTTACAATGTCCAAAATGCCCATGGAATGGAGAAGCCTAGGGCAAGGCCTTGAAGTAGGACAGCATGGAATGTATGGTTCTCGAAGGATCTTGGATTACCATGGAGCTTGAGCCCAGAGAACAGTACAGAAAAAAACACCCTTAAGGGCCATTGTGGGGTTTTCCAGAATACAAGAGACAAAGAGAAGGGTCTAAAATTGTACCCTACCCATGTCAAGTGGCTGTGGAGTGCAGAACATGTAGAAAGTCCCCGTGAGATGTGTCGTGAGAACCTGGATAGATGACTCAATGGGCGAGAGCTCTTTCTCAAGCACTGGAGCCTGAGGATCTGAGTTTGAATCCCCAGCACCCATGTTAAACAAAATAAAAGTGGGTATGCTTGTATGCACTTGTAATCCAAGATTTGTTCCGGGAGCAGAGACAGGAAGATCACAGGAGCTTTCTAGCCACCAGCCTAGCTCCAGATCCAGTGAGAGACCCTGTCTCAAGGGAATAAGGTAGAATGTGATAGAGCAGGGTACCTAATGTCTTACTCTGAGCTCTGTGAGGTCCTGCACCTGTGTTGAAAAGCCAAGTATGGTAGTGCATGCATGTAATTCCAGTACTCGAGAAGGTAGAGACAGGTGCCTGGGGTCCGGTCCACAGGCTAATCAGCCTACCCTAATCAGTTTGCTACAGGTTCAGTGAGAGATCCTATCTCAAATAACCTAAAACACGGTAGACACTCATGAGAAATGACACACAATGGAATACTTGGTGTCAACACAAACATGCATTCCATACACACCCATATTTATAATCCCCACCCCCAGTATATTTATGTATATTCATAAGAATGGACTCTTTAAAAACATGACACCAGCCAGACATTGGTGGCACATGCCTTTAATCCCAGCACTTGGGAGGCAGAGGCAGGTGGATCTCTGTCCTTTTGAGGCCAGCCTGGTCTACAGAGTGAGTTCCAGAACAGCCAGGGCTACACAGAGAAACTCCCATCTTGAAAAACCAAAACCAAACCAAACAAACAAACAAACAAAAAACCAACCAAACAAAATAAACCATGGCACCATTGCAAAGTTAGACAAACTTAAAGTCCCAGGCCAGGGGGTTAATGGCACCATGATGCACGGTGCCTTGCTGAGTCATTTTTACCCTGTCTGACAGGAACCTCCCGTAAGAAGCACCCCCTACCCCAGCTTAAGTTCTGTTTACTTTTCTTGGAGCTCCTCTTCACAAGCTCGCCTCCTGCTCCCCTCCAGCTATGAGGTTCCTGCAGATGACTTTAGTGACAGACAGAGGATAAAACACTAATGAATACTTAGGATAGTATTTCTTTTTGTTAAAAAAGATTTTTAAAATTATTTTTAATGTGTGTCTGTGTGTTTGCAGTTGTCCTCGGAGTCCAGAAGAAGACTGTAGATCTCTTGGAGTTGAAACTAGAGGTGGCTGTGAGCCATCTGATGTGGGTGCTTGGAACAAAACCATGTCCTCTGCGAAAGCAGTATGTGCTCCTAATTGCTGAGCCACCTCTCCAGCCCCAGATTATCACTTTTTTCTCTCCTCCTTCTCCTCCTTTTTTGAGACACTGTCTCCCTATATGTAGCCCTGGTTGTCCTGGAACTCACTATGTAGACTAGGCTGGCCTCAAATTCAGACTCTGCCTTCCTCTGCCTCTCATGTTCTGGGATTAAAGGCATACACCATCACGCCTGGCTTGGGTATCGTTTCTTTAAAACGAAAATTTATCACGCAGATGTCAGTAGGGAACCCTTGGGATCCAAAAATAAATACAAGAGTTGGGGAAGCCAGCATGATAAGAGAACTTTTCTCTCCTACAATTTGTTTCATTTTATTTATTTTATTTCATTCTATTTTACTTAGATGGGGTCCCGTGTATCCCAAGCTGGCCTTGGACTCATTGTAGAGTAAAAGAGGGTGTCTTCAGACTCCTGATCTGCCTACCTTTACGTCCAAAGGGCTGAGATTAGAGCTTCTGCCTACCTTTACATCCAAAGGGCTGAGATTAGAGCTTCTGCCCTAGGACTGGCTTTCTCCAAGTACTTCCTGAGATCTAGAAAACACTTTAGGGCTAGAGAGATGGTTCAGCAGTTATGAGTGCTTGCCACCCTTCTAGAAGTTCTGATTTTTGTTCCCAGGAAACCATGTTTGGTGGTACACAGCTGATTGTATGTCCAATTCAAAGGGCTACATGCCCTCTTCTGTCAACCTTGGGCACTAAACACACACACACACACACACACACACACACACACACACACACATTAAAAAGAGAAGGAGGAAGAGGAGGAGGAAAAAGAAGAAGAGGAGCAGCAGCAGCAGCCTGAGAGGCTGCCCACTCATATTCTTCCCTCTGGCACCATGCTTCCTTCAGAAAGAGCTCTCATAGCGGACCATCAATGCTCCCAAGCAAGATCCTTTTCACACAGGAGCCAGTGCTGATGTGAAAGGTGTTAAGTTGGGAAGAGGACTGCTCACGGCCTGCTCAACTAGACAGTGGTCAATATCTCATGATAAAAGGGCATTACTCTGCTGGGACTGCTGTAACATATTACAAAGAACTGGAATTTTATGATCTTAATGTTATGGAGGCTTGAAGTGTAAAATCAAGGTGTGGGCCAGAATTCACACTAGCCAGGAGCCGTTCCTGATTCCCCCTATGTTTTTATTTCTTGTAAGAAATATCAAATATGAGTCTTTTCTGTTAAATACTATTTTATCTCCCCCCACTCCATGTGAGACTTTTCCACAAATGCTTTAATTCTCCCCACCCAGTAAAGCCTTCGTTTACATGAAGACCCACTGCTCTATTCTAGGAATTTGCTGGTCCAGAGCAGTGGTCCTTTTCTTCTCGGAGCAGGGACCCCTTCCCGCTTCCTCCTTCATTTCCTGCACACCAAATCTTTTCAGATTAGCCAATTGAATAAGATTCGGAACTTGGACCTCGGCCAACAGGAAAAAGACACAGCCACCACCTGAGTTAGAATAGAAAGGAGATGCACTTCCTGTCTTGTTAGTTTTGCTCTTGCAAGCACACCCTCTTGATGAAGAGTCAAGCTTGCCTTGTCCAGACACTTCAGTCAGAACGGTAGTCTTTTTCTTTGTGACAATGAACTTATTTCTAACCATCTCCTCTCCTCTTTTATTTTTTTTAATTTTTCTTCCCCTATTCTTGTTCCCCATTTCACCTTTCCTTCCTTCCTTCTGCCTCCCTTCTTTTTTAATTTTCTCCCTCCCTTTTTCTTTGTTTCAGTACAGTCTTGCTATGTACCCCTGGCCAGTCTTGAATTTACTAGGATAGCCTCCCTCACCACACTCGGCCCTAGTGGGAGATCTCATACAGCTACACAGTCGTGGAAATGTCTTACAGCCCAGGTAGTCTGATTAATGATTTTTGTTTTCACAACCATTTTACCTATTGATATGAGAGTAGGAGCCCTGAACATTAGTGTTTTTGTAGCAGTCAAATGCCTGCAGAATGCATTTACAAATACTTTTCTTTTAAAATTATTTTATTATTTTGAGACAGTGACTCATATATCCCAGGGTGGCCTTCCACTTACTTCTGTGTGGGACGATGGCCTTGAACTTGGATCCTCCTGCCTGCACCTCCTAAGTGCTGGGATGATGAGTGTGCAGTACCATGCTCTCTTCATGTCATATTGGAGATTGAACTCAAGGGTTTATGCATACTAGGCAAACACTCTACCAGCTGAACTATAGTATTAGCACCATCCCACAGATATTTCTTGGTATCTTCTGTGGAACACCATGACCACCTATAGAGCTGTAGCAAGAGGCAAAATAGTCCTTGCTCTGCATTGGCAGATGCTGTCTTCCTACCCAGCATGGAAAATAGGCCCTTCCTTAAATTGGTGCTCTATTGGGTGGGGAGATGGATAATGTGGAACTGTTTATGTCTTGTGAGATCATGGCCTGACTTCCTGGTGGATACAGCAGTTACCCAGGCTAGGCTCCTCACTGTCTCCCAGAGAATGGGGGTATAAGCCTGCCATGGGGAGCATGTCTTTCTATAGTGTTCTCCTGGAGTGTAACAATGACTGCTGTATTTCTACCATAGGCAATGGAAGCTCTCAAGGGAATCAAATCAGGGTCTAAGTTAAAGACGGGGTGGGGGTAGGGGGTGGATTGGGAGTGGGGTAGTAACTGCATTTACCCCCTAAACTTATCATGAAAGATGAGATTGGGGCTAGAAAATGGCTCAGAGGGTAAAGGCACCTGACACCAAAACTAATGACACACATTAGAAGGAGAAAACTGAGCCCTGCAAGTTGTCCTCTGACTCCATACACAACATGGGGCATGCTTTCACTCACACACATGTATCACACACACACACACACACAAATAATTGTAGTCAGACTTTTCTGTCCCATCAGCCAATTTCCAAATAACCACACAGAGACTTACTATTGATTATGAAAGCCCAGCCAATAGCCTAGGTTTGTTTTTAGCTAGCTCTTATAACTCAAAATTAACCCATTTTTATTAATCTATGTGCTGCCCTGAGGCTCGTTTACCTCATCTATGTACTTCCCATCTTGCTCGATCTGTGTCTCATGGCATCTCCTCTGACTCTGCCCTTCTTCTCCCTAGCATTCTCTCTGCCCCCAAAATCCTGCCTAGCCATGGGCCAATCAGCCTTTTATTAACAATAAGAGCAACACATCTTCACAGTGTACAAAAAGATTTTTCCACAACAAGTAATTTTTTAAAGGATAAGTTGTCAAAATAACCCAAAAGATTGAGGCTATAGTGTGTATGGAGTGTGATGGAGGAAGGAGTCCATAAAGAGATGGAAGCTAGAAGCCAAGCTCTTTGTCCAGCCTTCACCATTGATGTACCTCCCAAGTCACATGCTTCAGATCCAAGTTCAACAGGGAAGGATTGGAAAGGAAAGGTTAGTTTTCTTGCACAGTGTTCCATTCCAGCTGGGACTGCCAAGGAATCCCAGGGCCCCCACCATGTGTCACCTACCTCTGCTTGGGAAATTCTTGTTCATCAGACACTTGCCAAAAGAAAGCTTTCATTGTTTCCTAGACCTCTTTGGCTCTTGACAAATACCCTCTTAGAAATTCTTTGGTTTCTTTTTTCTCTTTGTTTACTTAGAGCACAAATCCTGCATAAAGTAAATGGATTGACTAACATTCCAGTTGAGCCAGCAAATTCCATGATAGATCTTGTCAGGAGCCCAAAAAGCTGGTGTGCAGTTTTCCTTGGAGGTGGAATAGGGACACAAAAGTAAAACCATCAAATGTTTGTTGGATCTTGTTTGGAAATCTGGCAGTAGGACTGATACGTAATCAAGCAGTCACACCTGGGCATTTATCATAGAAATGAAATTTTAGGTTCATCTGAATTCCTGCCCAGAGAAGCCAAGCCATCACCTGTACCAGGCTTTTTCTTTTGGGCCACCAAGCAGTTCACAAATCATAACACGGAGACTTCTTATAGTTGTGAATGCTTGGCCTTAGCTTAGGCTCATTTCTTCCTAGCTCTTATAACTTAACCTGTTTCTCTTCATTTACATTTTGCCTCAGACTTCTTTACCTTTCTTTCCTTCCTTCTGTATGTATTATTTTTCTACTGTCTTCATGGCTGGCTGGTGGCTGCCTGGCTTCTGGCCCCCCTTGTCCCTCTCTTTTTCCCTCATTCTCTCCTATTTATTCTCTCTGCCTGCCGTTCCTGCCTATCTCTTTTTTGCCTAGCTATTGGCCGTTCAGCTTTTTATTAGACCAGTCAGGTGCCATAGGCAGGCAAGGTGAACCCAATGCAACACATTTTACATAATTAAACAAGTACAGCATAAACAAATGTAACACACCTTTACACAGTTAAAATAATATTTCACAACAATCACCTTAACAACGCAATGGCTCACCTTTGTTGAGCACAAAACAGTGAGTATAACCAGAAGATGAAAGGAAAGTCAAGTGAGTTGGACTTATTTGCAAAACAATGGTTTCACTCAGAGTGTGGTGATTTTACTGGGGAGACTGTAGATATTTTTATAGGAAAGCATACATTGGGGTTGTGGTACATTTGTGAGCATGCTCAGTTTAAGGTGCACATTTCTGAGTTTGCTCAGGCCAAGGTCATGGATCACGTGTTTACGAAAGAAATATGGTATCAGTGGCATGCTCAATTCAGTATCCTAATGAACCAAGTTTATTCTTGTTTGCCAAAAAATATGAGGAAGAGTGATTTGTAAGTTTCTCCAAAGAGTTTAAGTTGAAACAAATAGTACAACTTTGAAGATATATTTAGCCTTATTTATTTTATTTACTTTTATTTTATTTTATTTATTTTTTTCCAGACAGAGTTTCTCTGTGTAACAGCCCTGGCTGTCCTGGAACTCACTCTGTAGACCAGGCTGACCTCAAACTCAGAGAGATCCACCTGCCTCTACCTCCCGAGTGCTGGGATTAAAGCTGTGCACCACCACCGCCACCGCCTGGCTTAATTTTTTTTTAATTTTAAGTATTCTGCCTGCATGTATGCATTCCATTTGCATGTCTGGTGCATGAGAAGACCAGAGGGCATTGGATCACAGTTGTGAGCCATGATGTTAGTGCTGGGAACCAAACTCAGGTCCTCTGGAAGAGCTGCAGTGCTCTTAAATGCTGGGCTATCTTGCCAGCTCTTTGTTTTATTTCATTTTATTCTTTAAAGATGTGTCTCAGTCTATCTCCTAGGCTGGCATGGAACTCACTACACAGCTCAGGCTGGCCTTGAACTCTCAGCAGTCCTTCTGCTTCAGCTTATCAAGTGCTGAGATTCTATGCATACTCATCATGAGTGAACCATATTGTTTCTCCCCTGTAAATATGGGAGCCTGTCCCTACAGATGTCTGTGGTACTTACTGGCTCACACTGTCAGCTCTGATATCTTTCAGTGGGTGAATGGTGGTACCTATCTCAACAGTGTGGAGTATGAGTTAGCAATAAAAAGACCACGCTATCTAGTCATGCATAAGACAGCTTGCATAAATATTCAAGAAACCATGATAAGTGGAGAAAGCCAGTTCCCAAGGGACTAGGATTGGACTTTCCTTATAGTTACAGAATTATACCATTGTGTGTGTGTGTGTGTGTGTGTGTGTGTGTGTGTGTGTGTGTGTGTAAAAGGGTTAGGAGTCTGTGGACACTGCAGGATGTCATAGAAATACAAAGACTAACCTATTTCATAAGTATGTGGAAAAAATGACATTGCATAAGGTCTTCGGAGGGACTGAATTACACTTAGGAGTGTGCCCTCTAATTGTGAAACACACCCTTCTTTGGGGGAAGGTGGGGGATGGGCATAAAGAACTTCCTTGTGCTATTTTATGATTTCCCATAACTCTCCAGTTATTTTCAAGTCAGAAGTTAAAACAACAACAAGAAGAAGACACACAAATTAGTGGGTACACTCTGGCTTGTGAAGAAATCATGAAGGAGATGCTCTGAACAGGTTCATCCATTTGCCCAGCAGAATGCTTACGAGGCTCATTTGAGCTTCTGTCAGGAAAGGGCTTGGCAGGCGCTGCTCAGACTGTGGCTGACCACAGTGGTAGCTTTGTCTAAGCATTATGTTTTCACAGTGTGCCTGATCACAGAGGTAGCAAGCAGGTCATACATCAGAGCAGGCTGGACCACTCCCTCTTGGTCCATGCAAATGGCAATGCCTTCAGACAACTGATAGATGTTCCTCCCACCTCCTTTCTCTTTAGTTTTAGATGTATTTTCTTTTATTTTTATTTATTTAATTTATTTAGTGTGCGATAACTTTGGGGGGGGTCTGTTTTCTTTCTCCACCTTGCGTGTTCCAGGGATCAGACTCAGGTCATCAGGCTTGGCAACAAGTGCCTTTACCCGCGGAGTCATCTCACCTGCCCTGTTTTTGTGGTTGTTGCTTCTTCTTTTCCTTCCTGTTTTTGTAGTTGTTGAGATAGGGTCTCAGGTTCCCTAGGCTAGCCTTGAACATTCCTTGTAGCCAAGGATGCCTTTGAACTTCTGGTTCTCACTTTTGTGTCTAGAATTCTGGGATTACAGATGTGCACCATTCCTTCTGGGTTACATGGTGCTGGAGGATAGAACTCAGGGCTGTATTCATACTAAACAAGCATCCTATCAGTTGAGCTACAACCTCAGCCCCCATTTTTTTCTTTAGAAACACAAAATCCTTAAGGGTTGGGATATGCCTCACCCTCCTAGCCTATAGTCTTTAGACACTAGCTTCTGTGCATCTCTTAGTTCAGTTCAGAGGAAGCATCTGGCCTGCCCTTCTCTGAGACTGCAGGGACACAAATGTTGCTTCTGAACTCTCACTGAATAATTAATTTCTATTTTAAATAATTTATCAACCTTGGCCTGTATAATTGCTTGGAGCAAAGAATTAATTTGGTTGGATTCTTTTCTCTTTCTTTGCTTTGATCAAGGGTTGGGCATGGTGGAGGGATACAAAGTTGACCTACCTACTTCTAACTGGGATTTCACCCCAGTGACACCTAACCAAGTGAGGCAACAAGACCTCCTGTTCTTGCTCCTGCTCTGGGTAACACGAACTGTGTTCTCAACTCCATCCTCTGATTCCTTCTTCAGCAATGGCTCATTGATGCAGGATGATTTTTGGTGGTAAGATACAGACAATCTGCTGTAGGCAGATTTTTCTGTCCATCCTGCCAGCTCCCAAATCACGATATGGAGCCTTATTATTAATTATAAATGCTCAGCTGATAGCTCAGGCTTGTTACTAACTCTTACAACTTAAATTAACCCATTTTTATTAATTTACTATCTGCCTCGTGGCTTTATTACTTTTACTCTGTACTGCCTGTGCTGCTTCCTCTCCATCTAGCTGATGATATCTCAAGATTCTGCCCTTCTTCTTCCCAGTGTCCTCTCTGCCCCCAAAAGCCTGCCTAGCTATTGGCCATTCAGCTTTTTATTAAACCGATCAGAGTGACACACCTTCACAGTGTACAAAAAGATTATTCCACAACAATCTGCAGATACTTGAAATCAAGGGCTGTAGATAGATATGGCCCAGTGGTAAATCACATTAAGTGTGAAGCCCAGCTTGCAAAAACCCATCCCCAACCCTCAGTTTAGAGCAGAGGAGCATGGACTGAAAGGAGCTTACTGTCTGGTTTTTATAAATAAAACTTTATTGGCATTCACTCATGCTCATTTGTATAACATATTGACTGTGATGGCTTTAGACTACCAGGGCTGGTTTGGGTAGCTGAGACAGAGGCTGCTTGTGAAACTAACAGAGGACTACGTATTTAATAACCCTGCTCTGCCCTTTGAGTATGTATGCTCATATGTGTGAGTATGTGCATGCTATGGGGTATGTGTGGAGACTGGATGTCAGGTTTTTGTTTGTTTGTTTGTTTTTTGAGACAGGGTCTCTTTACTTAGCCCTGGCTGTCCTGGAACTCACTATGTAGACCAGGCTATCCTCAAACTCAGAGATCTGCTCATCTCTGCCTCTTGCTGGGATTAAAGGAGTGGGTCACTGCACCTGGCTAGGTGTCAGATCTTACCATCCATCTCTTGAGACAAGATCTCTTGTTCACCACTGTTCACCATTGTTCGCCAGGCTAGCTGGCTTATGAACTTCCAAGATTTCTCTCATCTCTTTCTCACACAGGTTATCTGGGATTTTAGATGCTCCTGATATCATATTTAGTTATTCCGTGGGTTCTGGGAATCTGAACTTAGAGCTGAACTCCAAGCTCCTGCTGTGGAGCAAGTCCTTTACCAACTGAGCCATCTCTCCAGCCCTGCCCCTGCCCCTGCCCCTGCCCCTGCCCCTTTAGACAGAAGGTTTGCAAAGCCCTATTTTAAGTTGCTATTCAGCCAGGTGTCATTTCCAAGTTAAGGCTGTGGAAGAAGCCTGGAGAGTACTGATTTTCATTGTTCATCTGCATCTCAGGGCAAGGAGTGCAGGCAGAGAAATAAGGAAAGTGGGCAATGCTTTCCAATCCCATCTGGACTCTGAACCTTTGCTTATTTACAATGAGGATCAGATCCAGCAAAAATTAACTTTTCGGTTGAATCAGGTTTGGAGTTAGGAGCGGGTTCAAGCCCATACTCCCTGACTCCTATTGTTTGTGGTATGTCTAGAACCTGCCATCTCCCTGGCTGATAAAAGGTTGTAAATCTTGCTTCCCTGCTGGGATTTTAGAGATCCACATGTGCTAAACAATATTGTTATTTTACTTATTATTTGCAATCAGGCAAAGACGACCTTCAACTTCGATCTTTCTGCCTCCCCTTCCTGAGTGTTAGGATTATAGGCATGTATTGCTTTGTCCAGTTTATGAGGTACTAGGGTTTGAAGACATGGTTTTGTCCACGCTTAGCAAATACTCTACCAGCTGAGCTACATCCTCAGCTCTGTAAGTGTCTTGTTTCTTATGGTTAATTCTCTGCAGTGACTTTATCTTGCAGGATCTGTGACCACATTTTAAGGTAATATTTTTCAGTCTTACCTCCACCTTTAGGTGTTTTGTTTGTTTGGGTTTTATATTTTAGGATGGATTTTTTTGGTTATTTGTTTGTTTTCTCATTATATAGCCCTGGCTAGCCTAGAACTCACTATGTAGAGCAGGCAGGCCTCAAACTCACAAAGATCTACCTGCTTCTGCCCCAAATGCTAGGATTAAAGGCAAGCACCACTATGCCTGGTTACATTTTTAGCTTTGATAGTGTCTTACTATATAGCCCAGGCTGGCCTTGAAATCACAATCCTGCCTCAGCTGCTCAAGTGCTAGGATTATAGGCATGTGCCATCATCCAGCTTCTTTTTCTACTCTGTAATAATTTCATTTCAAAAACCGTCTCTTAAGAGAAATAGCAGATGAGTGGATCTGGGGGAGAGGGGAGGTGTGGGGGTGGCTGGGAGGAGTGGAGGGAGGGGAAACTATGGTTGGGATGTATTGTATGAGAGAGGAATTCAAAAAAAGAACTTCTTTTAAGGAATTAATATTTGAACTGGGGAGATGGCTCAGTGGATAAGAGTGCTCTGGAAGTGGGAGGGATTAGGTTTCAGTATCCCCTTCAAAAGCGTGTAACCAATGACCTAACTTCTTCCCACCAGCCTCCACCTCCTGAAGCTATTCACTATTTCCCAATAGCACCCAGTCTGCCCTTGCTATATAAGGCATTGAGAGGACATCAAGAGCCGACTCTGGCACTTTACTACTTGGTGCCTTTGCAATAGGATCGGAAACCCTTGTGACGATAAAAGCTAGGTGTTTTGTCCTCATTGGCACTTTTATGATCAACAGAAAAGCAAACTTGGTATATTTCAAAAAGTATTCAAGGACCTCTCTGTAGAAGTGCCTTCTAAGAGCTAACACTATTGCAGGAGGCCTGGGTGATGACGCTAACATCTCCCTCCATTTAGAGCAGGCCACTGTGTGCACAGTGTGGACATGTATTAGGGTTTTGGCAGTTACTGAACAAAAGGAAGAGAAAGTTTAAGATGGCCCAAGTCAACCACCATTCCCCATTTTAAGAAATTACATTAAGGAATTGTTGTGCATTCTTGTTAGAAATGGAGATGACGTGCCTAAACTCAGC
This sequence comes from Peromyscus nudipes, assembly GCA_902168325.1. NCBI lineage: Eukaryota > Metazoa > Chordata > Mammalia > Rodentia > Cricetidae > Peromyscus > Peromyscus nudipes. The sequence continues at coordinate 51,666 of CABHPH010154072.1, forward strand.
AGAAAAGCAGCACCAAGAGCAGACTTCCTAAGCACCTTCTGAAACCAAGCTGGTTTTGTTTTTTATCATTTATCTATTATATATGATACTGACTTTCCCATCTGTTATAATAGAAGCAAATCATGTTTAGTAAGAAAAAACTCTACGAGAGATACTAAGAGTCATTTCAGCTCTAAGCTTGTACATTAAGTTTTAATGTCAACAGCGAATAATTCTGACATTCAAATTTCATTTGCACTCCTAGAAAGATATATCTTCCCTGCAGGGGATGTGATCTTTTTTTCCCCAGTGACAAATGATGTCTGTAAGATTTTCTTCCTAAACTCATTTATTCTATAAGATGGGGAAGGCCATCATGAATGTACAGGGGGAACTGGAACAGACTGTAACCCATGTAAGATATAAAGATGGAGATGCATGGGAGGGGAAGGAGAGGGGCTGGGGAGTTGGCTGAGTAAGTGACAGTACTTGCTTTGGAAACATGAGGACATGAGTTCAAATCCTCAGCACCTGGACCACATCCAACTTGGACTCAGGTGATTTCCACTCTCACTGTGTATACAAACCACACTTAAGGGCAGCCATGCCTAGAAGTAGATGGCTGACACAAAATGAACTTGAAGGTATTTTTGAAGATTTTGTTTTGTTTCATTATGCTTTGGGCATTTTTTTACCTTACTGGTATATACTACATTATATTATATTATATTATATTATATTATATTATATTATATTATAT